>PVJH01012765.1:0-63083 GCA_004026705.1 Nesogale talazaci
TAAAGCTCTTTCTTATACACATAAGTGTCTCTATGAATTTGTTCGTCTAGTCTACCCTAGCACAAACATGTATACTGGTACCGATAAGAGTTCACGATACATGGATCAGATAAGTCCCTCAGGTTCAGAAATGGGAGCTGCGATACCAAGTGATTAGGGAACTGATGGGGCAAGAGGGGAGGAAGGGAGAACCAATCTCAGTGATTGACACATAACACCGCAACCTCCCACCCCCGAAGGGACAAGCAACAGAAACCATGGCGGAAGGGACAGAGGTAGGTATAAGATTTGAAAATAATAATAATTCATAATATATCAAGGGTTCACGGAGTGGGGGAGAGAGGGAAGGGAAAAGAGGAGCTGATACCAGGATTCAAATAGAAAGTAAATGTTTAGAAATGATGACAACATGTGCACAAATATGCTTGATACAATGAATGTATGGATTGTTCTAAGAGTCAAATGAGCCCCCAATAAAATGACCTTTAAAAAGAAAACAACATCTGGTCTTTCCCCACACCCAGCAGCCTCCACCTCCCAGTCTGCCCTAACCCAATGAGTGACAGGTCCAGCTCCAGCTGTTTGGATCAAAACGTTGGTTTCACCCTTAAGTCTCCTCTCTAAACCCTGGCTGCTTTTCTTTTAAAATGAATCCAGAATCCAGCCACTTTTTGCCAATTACAACACTATTTACTTCACTTCTTCCCCTACCTCATACTAGTCCCTGGTCTCCATCATCTCTCCTGGATCCCACCTCCCCCCCCCCCCCCCCCCCCCCCCCCCCCCCCCCCCCCCCCGGTTGCACTTTTGCCTTCTCTCTGCAAAGGACCGTATGGCCCTCTGGCGCATTGTCTTACTCTCACCCCTACAGAAGCTCACTGAAGCAGAGGCTTTGCGACTATGTTCGCTGTTGTATCCTGAGTGCCTAGAGGTGCACCTGGCGCGCAGTAGGTATTCCACAGATACCTGTTAAATCAATTATGAATGTCCCAGAAATGTTACATGTGAGTATAAACATCATATCCTGATGAAAAAATCAAAGTGGCTATCTGGGGCAATGGGCGGGGAATTGGGAACTAACTTGCAAAGGGAGACAGAAGAGTTCTCAGGGTGACTGAATGGTTTAAAAGGATACATATTTGTCAATAAGCCAAGAAAAGAAACTGTGTACCTGAAATCAGTTCACTGTATGTTACATTTTAATAAAGTTGACTGAGCAATAAAGACAAAAACAAAAAAACAAAAACCAGAAACAAAACTCAATATTCCAGATGGCCTCCCATCTAAAGCAGTATCTCAAAATGTCTTACAATTTGAGATTTGGAAACCATGTTTCACAGAGTTCTGTTATTCTATAATCAAAGTAAAAACAACAATAAATATGGGCCCTTGCTACAAAGCAAACAAAACGCAGTATGCTCAAAAGTTCATTGATCCAAGGACAGCGCCTGAAGGCAAAGGCAAGTGGACTTGAATGTGAATCCTACTCAGCTCCATTTTTTCTAGTTTGAACAAGTAAGTGAACCTCCAGTGATTACGTGTTGGGCCGCTACTGGCAAAGGGCAGCAGTTGTTAACCATGCGGCGTTCCACAAACACAGACAGGGCTTTCTATGCCCCAGAAGACCGACCCTGTCCTATTTGGTTGCTATGAGCTAACACCGACTCAATGGCAGTGAGTTTGCTTCTTGGCTGGAAGCATACTTTAAGCTCTGATGGTGCCATGGATTAGGCATTGGATTGCCCCCTGCAAGGTCAGTGGCTCAAACCTACCAACTGCTCCTTAGGACAAAGATGAGGCTGTCTACTCCTGTAAAGACTTACAGTCTCGTAAATGTAACATAGCGTCATTATGAATTGGAACCTACTCTATTGCAATGGGTTTGGTTTGGGGTTGGGAGTCCTGGTGGCACAGTGATTAAGTGCTCAGCCACCAAGCCAGGGGAGGAAGATGCCACAGTCTGCTGTCATAAAGATGAACAACAAACCCCAGGAAAGCCCTCACTGTTATCTCACACATTCCAACTCAGAGACCCTGTTGGGCAAAGCTGAACTGCCCCTGCAGGTTTCTGAGACTGTAAAAAGCCTCCTCCTCCTCCCACAGTGAAACTTTTGCCCCTAATGTAACTTACTATACCCGCCCCCCCTCTCCCCCCCCCCCCCAAAAAAAAAAGATTACAGCCCTGGGAAGCCTGCGGGGCCATTCTACCCCCTCTACAGGGCTGCTGTGGGTAGGAATCCTCATGATGGCAGTGGGTGTTAGGCTTCTTCTGCTCACGAGTCAAGAGGAAGTAACAGTTACTCGAGTTAAATAATGCCTATAGCATGAGGCCTAGACTAGAGTTCACATTAAATACTTGCTTTGCTTAATAGTAACGGAACCCTGGTGAATGTTGGATACACATTACACAGAAGTTTGAACCACGGGAGGAAGGCGAAGCGGTCGGCATCCATACAGTTCCACGGTCTCGGAGACCCGAGAGAGCAGTTCTATTCTGCCCTCTCAGCTCACTCTGATGGCAGGGGGTGTGGCTGCCTCCTGTGAGCATTTGACATTTCTCCTACTTCCCCAAAGGACCAGAGGCAGGCTGAATTGCCAGTCACAAACTTACCAGATGCCTTTACATAAAAAGGTAAGACTCAGAAGCTTGGGCTCAGGGTGAGGTACTAGCAGAGATCTGCTGCAACTGAAAAGAACACTTACCCTGGGCACTCAGAGCTCAGGGGGAAACTTGCAGGCTATCACCAGGCAAAAGAATAGCCTTGGTGGGAAATAGCCTTGGTGGCAGAAACCATATTGGCAGTCGCATTTCCTAAGACCCGGGAGCTGTCTTCTCATCCCAAACACCATTTTCAACAACATCAGTGAGCTCCTCACCAGACAGAATGCACAGGAAGCAAATCAACAAGATCTATGGAAACAGACCATAGTCAAGATTCCTATCAGCAATCAACTGGCCAGGACCAACCGTGGAACAGATGACCAATTGCTCCTGTGAGAGTTTAAGATGAAACTCAAGAAAACGCAAACAGGTTCACACTCTTGAGTGGAGAGACCATCTCAAGAACAGGGCTGAGGCATTCAACGAAATAACTAAAGACCTACAAGACTGGAATCATGGGATGATTTCACAGATATCATGCATGAAGAAAGCAAAAGGTCATTAAAAATAGAGGGGGAATAAAAGGATATCAAAAGAAATTCCCACACTGGCTTTTAATCATTGAGTTCCCAAACTCACTGTCATCAAGTATAGGAGTTGGACAGTCTTTCTTTAGACATTAAATCTTTTATGGGAACAAAAAGCCTCACTCTTCTCCCTTGGATGACTGTGGGTTCAAATCACTGACTTGTGGTTAGTCACTCAATGAGTAGCCCTCTAGGTCACTAGGGCTCATATAAGCCCAAGCATAGGGAATAAATGATACCGTGAAACTGCACAACAGAGTATTTCCAAGAGTGGATGGAGAAAACAGAGCATTGTAATGAGATATAAAACATTCTGGAGTTAGGAAACTCAAAAGAATACAAGCCACCACTTCTCACATGGGAAAAAAAAATGAAAGAAAAATATCCGTGTGTTGAGTTGAAATAGAGAAGGATTCTAAGAGCAAAATATTGAACAAATATTGATACAGCATGTATCAAGGGAAGATGGAAAGACTATGCGGAGTCACTGGACCATGAGATTTGCTCTAGTGATGTGGAGGAAAAAAAAAAGAACTGCTCAACATTCAACTGTTTCAAGAGGTAACATCTGATCAAAAACCAATGGTACTAAAGGGAGAAGTCCTAGCTACAATGAAAGCATGGGCAAAATACAAGTCTCTGGAAATTGACAGAATATCACTTGAGATGTTTCAACAACAAAAAAACGCACCAATAGCTCACTTATCTATGCCAAGTGACTGAAAGAGAGTCACATTTATGCCCACATTTGTGATCTCACAGGATGCAAGAAAAAAATCATTGAGCAATCTTATCAACGTCACATGAAATTAAAATCTTGAAGATCATTCAAACATGGTTGCAGGTGTACACAGACAGAGAACTGCCAGTATTTCAAGCCAGACTCATTAGAGGATCATTGCTGATATCAAATGGTTCTTGGCTGAAAGCAGAAAATAGCATGATAAAATGTTTACTTTGTGTTAGACTGACTGTGGAAAGGCATTTGATTGTGCGGGTCATAACAAATTATGGATAATATTGTGAAGATGGGAATTTCAGGGTACTTAATTGTGCTCGCAAGGAAACTGAACGCAGATAGAGGGGAAGTTGTTTGAACAGAACAATGGGACACTGCAAGATTTAAAGTCAGGAAAGGTGTGTCAGAGGTGTATCCCTTCACCATAATTATTTAATATGTATGCTGAGCAAATAAACCAAGAAGCTAGACTGTACAAAGAATGTGGCATTGAGGTCGGAGGAAGGCTCATTAACAACCCACAACATGCAGATGGTGCAACCCTGCTTGTGGAGAGTGAAGAGGACTAGAAGCAATGCTAATGAAGCTCAGACACCACAGCCTTCAGTAAGGACTCTATGTCAACACGCACATCAAGCAAACAGCAATCCTTACAAGCAAACCATTAAGCTGTGAAGTTGCCAAGAATTTAATTTTTACTTGGATCCATAATCAAAGGATGCAGCAGTCAAGAAACAAGGGAGTGCATTGCATTGGGCAAGTTTGCTACTACAGAACTCCTTACGGTATTGCAAGAGCAAAGACGTCACTTGGAGGACTAGGGTGTGTCTGACTCAAGCCATGGCATTGTCCATATATACATGGGAAAGCTAGACCATGAATAAGGAAGACCAGGAAAAAATGATGCAGGGGAATTATGACATTGGTAAAGAAGACTGAATATTATTCTCAGGAACTGTCAGAATTAGAAACAAGTTTGTCATGGAAGTAGTGTAGCCAGCATACTTGGAAACCAACATGGCAGTATCGTTTATGTTCTGGATGTGTTCTCAGGAGGAACTTGTCCTAACAGGACATCATACCCAGTAAACAGAGTCAGCATGAATGAGGAAGACCCTCATATGACAGACTGACACGGAAGCTGCAACAAGAGGCTCAAGTCTAGCAACAGGGATGAGGCTTGCACAGTGTTGAGTTCGGTTGTGCATACGGACACTGGATCAGAACCGAGTTGACGACACCTAACAACAATAACAGCACACAGAGAAACAGAGAAAAGTGACAGTTTACTGAAATGATATTAGTATCTCACACAGTCTAATTCCTCTAAGGAAACCATACTTCTTCATCTAGTTTCTCTACAAATCCCACCAAAGCCCTGTATGTCAGTATGTCACGTTCTGCCTGTTTTACAAACGAGGAGCTGGACAGCAGCAAACTGCTGGGAGTGGTGCGCCTAGCGTCGTAGGACGTCCCTGCCAAAAACCAAGGCCCTCAGTCCTCCGACTTCTAAATCAACCTTTATCCTCTCACATGACATAGCCTGCATAATAAAGAACAGATCGTTCGTTTTTTATCTGGAAAACTACCAAACGTATAATTCCATAAGGGGCCTCGTGACCCCACCACCTTGTCAAAGGGAAGAAAGTACAGGAGAAAAAAATGAGGCTTGCAGGAGCAGACAGTTTGGGTCTGTCAACTTTCTCTTGGATTACGTCCATTAACCAACATAAAATAATGTAAAATATAATGTAACAGATCCCCATGTCCTTGGAAATTCAAGTGAAACTCGCTGATCCTTCAAACTGCACTTAAACACAATGCACTGAGGGTGACTGCTAATTCCTGTGGGTCTGCAGAAGTGCACACTATGTCGATTAGATCTTCGAGCTGCTATAAGAAGAATCCAAGTCGGCAAGAAGCACTTAGCTGCATAAAAGTCACAGTGCCACAGAGAACAAGGCCTTCATCTGGCATATGAGGGGACCGAGATTCAGGGAGGTTAAGTGGCTTGTCCACAGTTTCACAAAGTTCATAAGGGGAGGAAGTTCTAGAAAATGAACCTGTAAACAGGAGTCCCAGGCTGGCACAAATAGTTAAGTGTTGGAGGAATAACCCAAAGGCTGGTGGTTCAAACCCACCCAGAAATACCTTGGAAGAAAGTCCTGGCAATCTGCTTTGGAAAGGTCACAGCCCTAAAAACTCCATGGAGCAGGTCTACTTTATACCCATAGGGTCACACCAGTTGGGACAACTAACAACTAACAACTGCAAATCTCAAAGCGTGTTTCTAATACATGGGAGGACACAGGGCACATTCCCCTTAGCACTGAATAAGGAGAGGTAAAATGTTATGTGCTATGTTAGGTGTCATCGAGTCAGTTCCATCTCAAGGCAAGCCTAGGTGCAACAGAAAGAAACACTACCCGGACTTGCATCCTCATAATCGCTGTGATGGCTGAGCCCACTGTTGTACTGGCTGTTGTCAATCAAGCTCCTCAAGGGTTTTCCTTCTCTCTTTTTTTTTTTTGGTGGGGGGGGACATCACTGCCCTCTGGTGGTCGTGGGAGCTACCCAGCCTTGCTGCTGCTGGATTTGAACTGCCAAGTCAGTGGGCCACAGTCTCGCACTCAACCACTACGCCACGGGGCTCAGCCCGGGTCTTCCGTCTTTTTGCTGCTTTACCAAACCTGGTGTCTTTTTCCAAAAGACGGGGATCTCCTGAGAACATGAGAAGAAGTCTTACCACCTCACTTCTAAGAAGCTTCTGGTTGTACTTCTTTCAGGACAGAGTCATTTATTCTCCTGATGGTCCATGGAACTTTCAGTGTTGCTCACCAGCACCATAATTCAAATACCTCAGTTCTTTGGTGGGCTTCCTTATTACTGTCCAGCTTTCCCAGGCATAGGAGATGAAGGAAAACATCCTGGCTTGGATCAGGCTCACCTGAATCTTCACTGTGACATCTCTATTCTTTAACACTTTAAAGAGATCTTGTGTAACAAACCAATATGCATGCAGTATGATTTCTTGACTGCTGCTTCCATGAGCACTGATTATGGAAACAAGCAAAATGGAATCCTTGAGAATGTCGATCTTTTCTCCACTTAACATGATTTTGTCTACTCGTGCAATTGTGAAGATTTTTGTTTTCTTTTACATGGCCTTTCAAGATAGTGCGTGTGTGTGTGTGTGTGTGTGTGTGTGTGTGTGTGTGTAAAACAGGAGAAAGGGGGCTGAGCCCCGGTGGCATAGTGGTTATGCGCGGGACTGCGGCCCACTGGGACGGAGGTTCGATTCCAGCTCCACAGAGCAAAGGCTGGGCCTCCTACTCCTACCACCTGAGGGCAGTGATGCCCCAAAACAAACAAACAAACAAAAAAAAAACCAGGAGAAAGAGCCTGTGCTTGGTAACAGAAGAGCAAAACCCAAAATTTAAATCGTGACCCTGCCACTTGTTCAGCATGTGATCAAATCCCATAATTTCTCTGAACGTTGTTCTTCCGTGAACTATAGGTAAACAGCGAGTTCCATGAGGATGGTAGAGCTGGAGTTAATATGAACGCATGTCCGGCGCATGTTCCATGAGGGCTAAGACCCTAGCTGTACATCCCCAGGACTCAGCATAGACTCGGACACAAGATACATCATGAGAAACACTGCTGAACAAATGAATGAATGAACTAACCAACCACTAGGGTACTCGACTTAAACCCAGCTCAATCTAGTTCTTAAACACAAAACAATATTGTTCCCAATTCACATGATTTCAGAATCTTGCAATAGACCACGATAGCCCATTTTGCACACAAGGCAGACCAAAGAGCAGCAGGGATTTTTGTGGCTAGCATAGGTATCTCAAGGGGTTTTGGAAACAACTGCACTTGGGTTCAGATCCCATTTTCAGCACAAACTATGTGGCCTCGGTTACTACTTTATATATCCATCCCTGGAATATGCCTAATTCCCAGAGATTGTGTGAAAAATGAGAGCGTGTAACTGAAGGAATACAGGATGGTGTGGGGCACAAAAAGATGCTCAGCCGTGGTTACATTCCATTTCCTTTTTAGCTATTTGAAAGCCTCATTCACTCATTTCACTTAAGGTCTCTGCTCAAGCATCACTTCCTTCCTGAGCCTCCCTATCTACAGTGGCATATCTCAACACTCTCGCCTTATCCTGCTCTTGTTTCTGCATCCTTCTTATCACCACATGACATAACATTATACATTTGTTTCCTGCTCTGTTTACTGTGCTTCCTCGACTAGAATGTAAGAGCCACGAGGGCAGAACATTTTGTCATCTGTTTTGTTTATTTCTATAGCCCACCCATTAGGAGAGTGCCTGGCAAAGGGAGCATGCTTAAATAAATATTCCTCAGATGACAGAGAGCATTAACTCAACACTCAGGGGTACTAGAGACTTGCTATCATGTGAGTGAAACTCTAGGAATAGGGACTTAAAGAAAATTAAGTAATGGTCCTCCGCTCTGGAAACACAGGGAATCCAGGACAGAGGATCTCTTCAGGACCACTGCTGAGAGTGGGGATACCGGGACGGTGGAAGGAAGATGGGGTAGAAAGGGGGAATCGATTATAAGGATCTACATATAACCTCCTCCCTGCAGGGTGGACAACAGAAAAGTGGGTGAAGGGAGAGATCGGACAGTGTGAGACATGACAAAATAATAATAATTTATGAATTATCAAGGGTTCCTGAGGAAAGGGGGCGTGGGGAGGGAGGGGAACAAGTAAGGAGTTGATATCGTGGGCTCAAGTAGAAAGCAAATGTTTTGAGAATGATGATGGCAACAAATGTACAAATGTGTTTGACACAATGGATGGATGGATGGATTGTGATAAGAGTTGTATGAGCCCCCAATTTTTAAAAAAGTGTTTAGAAAATGATGATGGCAAATATGTACAAATATACTCAATACAATTGATGTACGGGAAAGAATTTTAAACATTTAAAAATTATAAAAAGAACAATTGATATATGGAATGTTATAAGAGCTGAAAGAACCCCTAATAAAATGATTTTTTTAAATCCTACTAAATATGTAGCAAGTATTTTAAAAAAAAAGAAAAGAAATTGTCCTACTAGTCTCAAAGAGCTTCCAACCTAGAGAATTAAAAGATGATTATATTAGCAGTAAAACAGTCCTACAACTTCCTAATTTACAAAGTTGACCACAGATACAAAAGGAGAAACTAACTGGCTGCTCTGAAATCTGAGCAAATTGATGTCACCTAGACTACTGTACTTATCTTCCAACTATTCTCTCTCTACTCACTGTCTCCCAACATTCCATCCATTAATCAGCAGCGAGAGATCCCCACTCCCCTTGCTTAAATCTCTCCAACGGCACCCCTTTACATTTTGAACAAAATGCAAATCCCTCACTGTGATCCAGAAAGCCCAAATGAACAGCCTCTGTTCACTGATCAAACCTGCATTTATGCCTAGAAAGCTTTTCTACCTAAACTGGCTCTTTCTCAGGGAATACCAAAAATAGACTTTGGGGCCCAAGCATGGCACTTCATTAGACTTGACTGGAAAAACACTTCTAAACGTCAACAAACAGACCTGGAACTATTTATAGGCTTTTCTTTTGTTGTTGCTGCTTTGTTTGTCTTCTTTTGTTGTTTAGTTTTGCTGCCTTGTTTTTGTGCTTATTATTGTCTCTGCCTGTCTATCTAGATAGGATAGGCATGATAAACAATCTGGAGGATAAAACAATGAACTGATGAGTTAAGGGGGCATGGGAGAGGGGGAGGCAGGGGAAAGTAGGTGGGTGTTAACAAACCCAGGGACAAAGGAACAACAAGTGATCTAAAATCAAAGGTGATGAGGGCATAAGATGCCTGATAGGGCTCGATCAAGGGCAATGTAACTGAGAGGAATTACTGAACCCCGAATGAAGGATGAACATGATAGTGGGGGAAGAGGAAAGTAATAGGAAATAGAACAAAGAACTAGGAGGCAAAGGACATTTATAGGTGGGGGGAGAAAGGGGAAACTGGTCATAATGATCTACATATAAACCATCCCTGGGAGATGGACAACTAAAAAGTAGATGAAGGGAGACATCGGCTATTAGACATGAAAAAATAATAATAATTTATAAATTATGGCAGGTTCATGAGGGGGGGGGGGAATGAGAAGTTCATACCAAGAGCTCAAGTGGAAAGAAAATGCTTTCAAAATGATAATGGCAACGTATGTAAAAATATGCTTGACACAATGGATAGATGTATGGCTTGTGATAAGAGGTGTACGATCCCTCAATAAAATGATTTCTTTTAAAGTCCAGCTAGGTTAAAATTGCCCCTTCCACAATAACCTTTCTGTATGTCACTCTATTGGAACCTTTTCTTCTTCTTCATTATCTAAAATGACAATAGGAGAACAAGGATTTTGTCAGGTTTACTTCTCTATCCCCAGCACCTGGCACATAGTAGGTATACAATAAATACTTCTGAAATTAATAAAGGGAATATGAAAAGACACTGAGGTTTTCCAGAAGGAAAGATGCAGGTAAAGCCTGCTATTGGCCTAGCAGAGTCATGGAGTGCTGGTTTCCATCCAAGGACAACTGCCCCACTTCATTGAAACAGATGAACTTCAGCCAAACTTACTTGGGAATGGGCACCCGAATTAGCGTCCCTTCCACTTCTGGGTTCAGATTCATTCCACTTTCTCTTATAGCCTTGATAGCTGCAGCTGTACACTGAAAACCAGATCAAAAGGTAAACAGAATTAGTAAATAATTATTACCAGATGCAAGCCCTCTGTCGATAACTGGCAACCCATCTTGGCAGAACATGGAAACATTTAGTTCTGTTACCAGTAAGATCAGGAAGTTACATTGGTGTAGAGTGCTTTGATCAAGCTGAATAGCAAACTATGTCCACTCCTGGTACCAGTGTACTGCGGGAGGAAAAGAAAGCAAAAAGGAGAAAAAAGAAAAAGAAAACAGCTCTGCTTCTTTGAAAAGATTTCAATGGTTTGAGGCAACGCAGATCAAAACCACAAAAAATCCTCAAGGGAGGAGCCTGTTCTGTGCAAAGATTGGTGTAAAGACAGATGAAAGATTTTATATGCTAAAAATTCCAGTTGACATTTTACACTCAAAATACAGCAGTACCGATTTGGAATGAGTAAATCTATTTAACTCATTCGCGTCTACACTCACCAAAGTCCCTCATGTTTTGGAATGAGCAATACTAGGACCTCTCCTGGCAAGACAGGTAGTGTAGCAGAGTAGCTAAAAGCATGGGCTCTGGGGTCAGAGGGATCTCAGGTCAACTCCCTGTTTGGCCGATCATGGGGCCATGGACTTGAGTACTCTGAGGCTCCATTTCAGCCTGAGGAAAGGACGCCCTGTTGTACCTCAACTTCAAAATGAATTCAATGAGATGGGCAATGCGTCTTGTTTCACATGCGGCACATAGTAGAAATCAAGGAGAGGTGATCATAAGGTAGGCTATATATCTGGCTGCTAACTGTAAGGTTAGCAGTTCGAAGCCACCCGCTGACCCATGTGAGACAGATGAGGTTTTCTAGACCTGTAAGAGTCAGTCTCGGAAACCCACAGGGACAGTTCTGCTTTGTCCGATGGGGCTGCTATGAGTTGGATCAACTCGATGGCAGTGAGTTTTATTATAAAAAGATAGAATGCACAAAACATCCACACAAGGCCTAGCTGCTGTCGTCATCGAACTGATCCACTGGTGCCCTGCCCTGCATCTCTCAGACAGAGTTTTGCTCTCTAACAACGAGGGGACCATTCATATGTTGATATCCCAAAGTGTCTCACCTATGTGAAACAGAACTGGGAAGGGTGTGTGCAGGCGAAATCTCAATATTCGTGCCTAAAGGACTCTGGGAGGCCAAGGCCCCCCGGGTCACATTTGTAGGTTGGAGTTGCATCCCACTTACATTCTCCTAAGTAAAAGTCATTCCCTACAATGCGCTCCCACAATAATGCTCAATTTAAGACACCATTTACAAACACATGGTCACTGACTATACACTTGGAGGTCAACTGCTTGAAAGTTATCTGTCTGGGAAAAAAAAAAGTTATCTGTCTGAAAGCTGTCAGCCATCTAGAGCAATCACACCCTATCGTCTGGACCTACTGCGGGTAGGACCCACCCCCTTCTGGTAAAGATAATGGATTGTCCCCCTGAAAGAGCACCCAAAGACCACTAAGGTCAAACCAACTCTGAAGACCAAGGGTAGGCTGCCATCCTGATTCTAGAGCCCACCCATCTTGTTCCATCTGTGCCTTCATATCACATGTATGTCCCTCGTGCCTCCACTTCCTATTGTATGTACAGTTCTAGCTCATCCTCCTCCTGTTATGTGTATACTTATTGTACAACCCCTTCCTGTTACGTATGTGCTTAAACATGGCCTGCATGCCCCAGATTATATTAACTCGTGAGATATTATCTCACTCTCTCTATTTGAACCTGGGTCCTTAAGTAATGGCTGAGAGCTGAGCCCACACATTACTTTGTCTTGTCTGATGTCTCTTTAATTTAGCCCTCACCAACACAACCACCCCGTGGAGTCATTCGGTTGTGGGGAGACTGATCCCTCACACTAACCTTCTAAAGTGGCCAGATTTTAAGCGGGACACCATTGACCCGGGGGGTGGGGGTGGTCTATAAGGAGCAAGAAAAATGTTCATAGAGTGCAAAAAGAGTATTGTAATATATTTATTTAATTTTAAGATGCCACGGAACGTGGGACAAATAGTTACAAAGCAGGATGTCTGGTCACCTTACCTTACACTCAAGCAACATCATAATCATACATGGCCTGTATGCCTAAAGGGCAACAAGAAGACAGAAATGCTTTCATTGGCACAACTGCAGAATTCATGAAAACAAGGGCTCTGACATTTTCCAAGAAATCTTAGGTTTGACCAGAACCTAGGCACCTCACAAAGGAAGAGCTCCAAGTTTACAGAACCAGTTTGTGGCCTTGAGTGCATCTAGCAGTTTCTGGTTTAAATGAGTGATGGTTGCTGCACATGGATTTTAGTTGTTCAGATTTTGATCGGGGTGCACCTTAAAAAAAATCTCCATTTAATTTTTTTTTTTTAGGCATCACTGCCCTGGTGGTGGGTAGGAGGCCCAGCCTTTGCTCCTGGGAGCCGGAATCGAACCTCCATCCCAGTGGGCCACAGTCCCGCGCACAACCACTACGCCACCGGGGCTCAGCCCTCCATTTAATTTTTATATGACTTTAATTCTTCATCTGCATGAAGTATAAGTAATAAAGATAGACCCGATGAATCATTTCCTCGTAAGACTACACACAGCTCTAATAGTGTGGTCACAGCTTAAAATAGTAAATGCATAAATGGTACTGCTGACCATGGATCACCCAAGCCGTAAACACATCTTTTACATAATCCAATACAACCCTTTGCTGTGTACCAGGCGCCTTTGGAATAAGGTCATATCCCTGAAAATACACATGATCTCCCCTAACAGCCTCAGGGAGTGAGGATCCCACCCTTTATACTTTGGGTTACTCCCAGAGCTAAAAGCAAACTCCAGGCTCCTCACCATGTGCCCAAGGAAGCTGCTTGGGTTATATTTTCTTCCAAATTCCCTACCCTAATTTATTGCCAAAATACTCTGGAATTAGATTGGTGTACTGTATAAAGGGTATATCAGAAACTGAACCCATTGTCACTGAGCTGATTCTGGTGGGCCCGGAAGGACAGAATAGAATGGCCCCATAGGGTTTCCCAGGCTGTAAATCCTTATAGAAACAGACTGCTACATCTTTATCCCTCAGAGAAGCTGGTGCCTTTGAACTACCTGTCTTTTGGTTGGCAGCCAGGTGCTTTAACCACTGCATCACCAGGGCTCCAATAAAGTGTATGACCATGTTGGAGTGGGCTAAATAAATGAAATGAGTTATTCTATGGCAGAGATCTGCCATCTTCTTTAATAAAACCAAACACAGAGCTCTGAGGTTAACTATAATGAGAGAACTCCCACTTTGAGAGGTAGCCTGGTCTCCCATGCAATAACTGATTACCCCGTGCTAAACATCTTGCCCTCACCACCTCTCACTGCCCGACCCGGTATTTACACGCAAGCTTCCACTGTCGGCACTGGAGCAAGCTGTGTGAAGACCACACCACAACACCGAGACTATCTTATTTAGGGCTTTGGGAAGACAAAAGGGAAATAAACAAAAGGAGTAGCATGACACCAGATAAACTGGATTATAAAATAGCTTGTCCTGTGGGAGTTCCAATATGGGGAGTAAACGACCACCCAGACTACTTATCAGAAAAATGCACATGTGAAGAAAGTACAACCCCTTCCCTGAAGAGGTAGGAGTCCTGGTGGCAATATTGAGTTAACTGCTTACTGCAAGGTTAGCAGTTTGAAACCACCCATCACTGAAAGGGAAAGACATGGCTTTCTACTCCCATACTGTGTCTTGGAAACACACAGATAGTTCTACTCTGCCCTACAGGGTCACAATAAATTGGCATCGACTCAATGGATGGAAGTTTGGTTTCTCCGTTTTCATTAAAGGAATGCTAACCAGGATCCTAGGGCAAATATATTGCTCTCAAATGACAACACTGGATCAACTGGTGGTGACTGCTTGGAGTGCTGTGCCAGAAACATCACAGTCCCTCCCCCATCGGGGGTCAGCCAAGAGTGATCAATCAGCAATGGCTGTTATTGATATAAACTAATTGTGCTAAAGGGGTAAAGATGATAAAATCGTGTGAACAAGGTCTAGAGCGTTTAGAGGCAAGGCAACTTTGTTAAGGTCTTTAATTTTTGCAGGGGTGGGGGTGTCTTGCTAAGTTTTTTGCTTCTTTATACTATATAGCATTTTGGGGCTGAGCCCCGGTGGCGTAGTGGTTGTGCGCGGGACTGCGGCCCACTGGGACAGAGGTTCAATTCCAGCAGTGGGGCTGGGCCTCCTCCCACCACCAGAGAGCAGTGATGCCCGCCCCCCCCCCCAAAAAAAAGAATACTATATAGCATTTTGTTATTGAGAACATAATAAAATATGCACCAATTTCAGGTTTTCATGTACACCTCAGTGACATTGGTGACGTGTTGAGATGTGCAGCCATTCCCGCTCCTTTTCGGAGTCATTCCTCCCTCATTAACATACACTTACTACGCCCCAGTTCCTATCTAATCTTTCCGAGTTTCTGTTGTCAATTTGATGCCATATAAGTAGTTCTTAACATAATGCTCAAGACAGACCTTTCACACTTTTAAACTATTGTTCAGTTTTAGGACTATTTCAGGGGATAATTTTGGCTACAGGTTTAAAGATTATGTCGGGGTGGGTTTCAAGGGGTGAATCCATCTTCTGTGTCGCTAGAACATTCCGCTAGAACAATGCTGACTCAGAGCTAACCCACTATGGGTGTCCGAGACTGCAACTGCTTACGGGAAGACAAAGTCCCGTCCTTCTCTTGGGGGCTGCTGATGGATTCAAACTGCCGACCAACATGCAGCCACGACACCACCGGGACTCCTCTAGAATGCCTACAATCCATGAAAACCTCCAGTTCTGTCCTGCGTCTCCCTCCTTTTGACCAGGATTCTTTTAAAGACTCTGATCAAAATGTTCAGCAATGCTAGCCAAGTACCATCTAGTTTCTTTTGGTCTCATGGCAAAGGAGGGAGTGTTCATGGGAGCAACTAGCTACACAGCCCATGTCTTTCTGACTCTGGTGCTCCAGGTGATTAGGGACCAATAGTTGTGTGTTGGATGGTAGAACAAGAAGCACTAAGCACATTATTCGGCCAGATACATAAAGATGGAAGCATGACTGTTAGGATCTTTTTCATTCTCTTTATTTCCCGATGGGTCTCTAGAATGTGAAGGTCTATGACAGTGAGGTCTTGACAGTGAGGTCTTGTCTGTCTTATTAGCTGTGATGTCATAGCACCTCAAGTCAAACAAACAAACAAACAAAAACCTCACTGCCATTGAGTCAATGCTAACTCTATGGCGCCCTGGTGCTGCAGTGGTTACATATTGACTGTGATCCACAAAGTCGGCAGTTTGAAAACACCAGTCGCTCTATGGAAGAAAAACAGGGCTTCCTATGCCCATTAACAGTTATATCAGAAACTCACAGAAGCAGTTTTACCCTGTCCTATAAAGCCACTATGAGGGGCTGAGCCCCGGTGGCGTAGTGGTTGAGTGCAGAACTGCGGCCCACTGGGTTGGTGGTTCAAATCCAGCAGCAGCTCTCCAGGAGCAGGGTTGGGTCGCCCACTCCCACCAGAGGTGAGTGATGTCCCCGCCCCCCTGGGAAAAAAAAGTCACTATGAGTTAGCACCTCGAGTTGAGCTTAATAAATTGCAGCAGCTCACAAATATTTGTTGAATTACTGAGTGAATGATAGAAAGCTTTAAGGTCAAACAGACCTATATTCAAACATTGGCTTTCTATATTACAAGAATGGGAATCTGAGGAGATATTTTACTTTTCTGGGCCTGCTACCTCATCTATAACATGGGCTAAATAATGCAGAGTTTTAGAGAGTAGCCGTGTGATCACACGACACAAGCCTGAAGAAGTGCTTGGCAACCCGGTGGACACAATGTACATTTGCTCCTCTCCTGCCCGAGAGTGGTCACGAAGCCTGGTGGGTTTTGGTTGCCAGTTGCCTTGTTTTGTTCAAATTGTGCTGTGGTTTAGATCCCCTCTTTGCTTCCCTATCATTAACCCTGGCTGCAGGCAAGTTTATGGAAGGCACTAACGGTGTGTATCATTCATCAAGCAGGACACATGTTAAACAAATGCAACACAGTTTTCTGTCTTCAATGCATTCAAAAAGATTATGCACGTAAATCTGCATCGTGTCACCATAGCACGACACAGAAATGCTCAGGTTTGGAAAGAAAGCCAAGTGCCTGTGGAACAGAAAGGACTTACATAAACACAGAGGGGATTAGCTCAGCATTTTGAAGCTATGAACCTGGGCACTCGATGGACAGCTTCTAAGCTGGAGGAAGGAAATGTTTATTAGCGTTCTGTGTTTAATATATACATACACCAGATGAGATAAAGGAATTCAAAGGACAATGCAACTTACACTTCCTCTCCCTCTGTCCCCATAAATGAACCTTTCTACCAAGATGCTTGTAAGGTTTCTTTCAAAACCCACAAAATTTCAACTGGGACAAGTGATGAGATGCTTTGGTTAAAAAAATAAAGATGGACTCCAACTTTCTAAGAAAAAGCTAAGCTGTTAATACCTCCTCCTGCCTCCTACGATGTTCTGGAGGCCAGTCAGCTGCTTCTTCAGGGCATGCTATTTGCCATTAAACAATGAAGTGGCTGACTTTGAAAAGCAATCTGCCAGATGAGGCCTTCAAGCTGTGTAATTAGGAGGCTAGTCCCTAACCTGGCCTGTTGGGCATATGGGGTTAGAACAGGCTTCAGAACCAGTGTACTTTCTTGCTGGGAATTGTCGTTCTACCACCCATTATACTGCATTTGAACAAGATTCCATTTTAACAAGAATCACCTGGGAATCTATAAACAATGTAATCCCTCAGCGATTCTTATGTGTATATCCAATATTACCTGGGTTCTGGGCAATATAGATTCTGGGGTGAAAAGGCAATTTTGCTGCAGGGGGTCTAATTGGCATGAACTGGTTGGAAGTCATAGCTTAGATGAACAAGAGGAGCCTTAGCGAGGCCTCACTGGTTCAGGAGGGTGGGGAAAGTAAAGTGTTCTCTTCTGACCCATTCCGCCGCTTCACCAAGAGGGAGTGCCTCCCTTCCCTGAACCTAATGACACATATCCACCCACTCAAAGAAAACCTACTGCGTGCTTCCATGTGCCAGACACAGTTAACTTGGCATAAGTCAGATGTGATGGGTACATTCTAAACTGACAAGGTAGTGAAAATGAGATGAAAACTAAGCATGCAAATAAACCCACAATTACTAATAGTGTTTCGGTGCAGTGAGGAAAAAGGACTGTGCTGTATGCAAGAACTTAGTGTGGAGGACTCACTTCAATAGAGGCGATAAAAGGAAGGCTTTCCTGAGAAAGTGTCATTTAAATTATGATCTGAGATATGAAATGAGAGTATCAACTAGCCAGGCAAGAGTGTTACCAGCAGAGGAAAAGGCATATGAACTGCAAAGGCCTTGGAGATGGACAGAGCTTAGTGTGCCGGGGCAATGAAAAGACAACCCTTGGCTGCAGTCAGGTGCAAGGACGACAATGGTACAGAGCAAGACTGAAAGACTCATGGGGTGGGGGTGCGGGCAGACCGTGCAAAGCCTTCTGGGTCACAGTCAGGATTTCTGACCTCTTCTTCTTTTTTTTTAATCATTCTATTGGGGGCTCATACAGCTCTTATCACAATTCATATATACATCCATCCCATTGTGTCAAGCACATTTGTACATTTGTTGTCATCATCACTTTCAAAACATTTTCTTTCTACTTGAGTCCTTGATATCAGCTCTTCATTTTTCCCTCCCTCCCTATCTCCCTTCCCCTCACGAACCCTTGATAATTTATAAATTATTATTATTTTGTTATGTCTTACAATATTTGGACTTGTTCTTAAAGATTATTTGATGCTACTGATCATTTTCAAACCTGGGAATGACATGACTTCATATAACTATATCATATATGCTTGTGTATAAGATGAGCTTTTTGGCACATTTTTAATGCAGTCTTTGTGGTAAAATTAGGTGCCTCGACTAATATTCAGGTAAGCTTAACTCGACTACATGTGGTATATATATTTTCCACTTACCTGCAGTACAGAGAACAGAATGGACAGTGGTGAGCAATAGTGTTACTGGCTCGTTAGTTACAAAAGCCTCTTATTTGAGAGTTCATTCATCGCAAGTGCTTTCCCATTTACCTAGCTCAAACTACATTTGGAACTACTAAAATGCACAATCAGAACAGAAAGGAATTGTAGGTTCCTGTCACCTCATGTGAAAAGTTGGGGAAAAAGGGACCTGAAAAGTGAAGCACAACTTGCATAAGGTCAAACCGCCAGCTGGTGGTATGGACGGAACCAGAGTCCTCTAGGACACCTAACATACATCAATTTCTACTGGCCCAGTGAGGACAAAGCCCAAGCACCTTTCTGGAGCAGACTCAAGAGTCCTTACATCCCAAGGTTGCGATGATTGAGTACAACCCACCTTGTCACCTTGGCGAATGTGCTGTGTGTGGTAGCCCACAATGGCTAGTCCCCTTTCAAAGGAAGGGGAATTCCTGAAGTGACTGCTTCAACTAGTGCTGCCACAAACTGTTGGCCACAGGAGCATGACTGGCCCGTTAACTCGTTTTGTTTGTCTCGCAGTCTTTTAAAAAGAAAAGTGAATTAGTTATCAACTACTTCACAAATAAGGATCTCACAGAAAAATTGAGATCACCGGTTTCTTCTGGTCAAGAAAATCGACTATCCAGTAACCCTGTTGGCCAGGGCTCCCCTTCTGTTTGGAAATCACCAGCAGAGGCTGAGCCCAGGTTGCCCCCTGCAGACGGGCATGGGCTTCCTGGTTTGCCACGGGTCCCTTCCACATCAGTGCAAGTGCCAATCACCATGTTTCCGGAGGGGTGCTTTTTGTTTTCCTCAGATGGGTGGGGCCTGTTTCAATATTCAAATAACTTGCCTTGTCCCTATAGCATCAAAGGTTAACAGAAAAAGAAATTAGCAACAGGAAAAGGGCTTCTCCTTTAGTCCTCCGTGATGTCTCCCATCTTGTTTTAAGGCACACTGGTGGCGCCATGGCTGCTAATCACGAGGTAAGAGGGTCAACTCATCAGTCACTCTGCAGAGAAATCGGAGGCAGTCTGCCCTGGTACAGACTGACAGTCTCAGAAACCTGATGTTAGAACGGACTGATTGGCAGGAGGTTTGCTTTGGGATTTGGCAAATTGGAGACACAGGTCCTCCTGACCTGACCCAGCTGCTGCCATCTGAAGAGTCTAGGGAGAGCGACCTTTCAGCAAGCCATCTTACCTCTGGGAAGTTGGTCATGTTCACCAAAATCAGTTGTGGTGACTTCATGGAAATCTGGGCAATCTGGTTTAAAGCCAGCTTCCCATCAGCAGTTATCACAGTGATATGATCCAGGGATCCTAAGAAGAAAAAGCAACAGGTGCTTAGAATTTAAGGGACCTTAGCATGCCCACATCTAAATCCTTATCTAATTCAGATTCAATTAAATTCCAGTGCGGGTTCACTGCAATGTGGAAGGTCTCCTCCATATGCCAAAGCTATTGAAGAAGAGGCCTTCATATCATGTGACAGAAAGCTTTTGGATGTTGACAGTACTAGGATGGAATTTCATACCAGCAGTGAGTATGACTAGTGGCCCTGATTTGCCTGGGGCTGTGTCCAGGGACACAGAACTTTCTGTCCTAAAACTGGGAAGCTGGTTCCCTGGGCACGTTACCTATTTACTCTGTGCCTTGGGTTTCAACTTAGTCAAACAATAACAACCTGACAGGAAAAGTGACAACTGGAGCTAACAATATAAGCAACCAAGTATACAACAAGTAGTAAAATGCAAGGAAGCTTCAAAACGTTCAGAAAAAATCCTATTACTTTTTATCCCATCTTCCATGAACTTTTTGAAACACTGTAACACTGTAACATTGAATTATTATCCCCATTTGGTAAAAAACTCACATCCGTCAAGTTAATTCTAACTCACAGTAACCCAACAGGACTGCATGAACTGGCCCCGTGGGTTTCCAAGACTATCACTCTCTACAGGAATAGGAAGCCTCATCTCTCTTCCATGGCACAGCTGGTGGTTTTGAACTGCTGACCCTGCAGTTAGCAGCCCAATGTGCAACTGCTTGGCTACCATGTCTCCTCACTCTACAGATAAGAAAGATGAGGCAAAATTACTGGACCCAAACTATAGAGGTAACAAGGGGCAACACAAGTCCAATCCCAGTCAAAGCTCTTTCCATTATATCAAATCCAAAATTCAATGCTGAGAAGTCAATACCAATTCATAATAACCTTCTAAGACAAAGTAGAACTGCCCCCTCAGGTGTCCAATCTTTAGGGAAAGGAGTCCCAGTGGAGAAGTGGGTTGTGTGTTTGGCTGATAACTGCAAGGTGAGCAGTTCAAACCCACCATGCAATCCTAGAGAAAAAAGAAGAGACTGTCTTTGTTCCCGCAGAGCTTTAGTCTCAGAAATCCTCGGCAGCAATTCTATCCTGCCCGAAAGCACCGGACTCATCTGCTAGATGGCAGCAGGAATCTTTGGAAGCAGGCTGTCCTATCTTTCCCACAAAGCAGCGGGCTGGTGGGTTTGAACTTCCAAACTTCCAATTCAAAATCCAGCTCTTTAACCACTACACCTTCTCCCTTATACCAGTGGGACTCGAATTTGGCGGTCCATCAGAATCACCAGGGAGTGTTTTATCCCTGGGCTTTGTTCCCAAAGAGCCTGGACCTTGAGTTTGGGGGCTATGATTTGTGGAGAGGCTTTTTGTTCCTCTTCACGTAACCATTTGATTCTAACATGCTGTCAGTCCTGAAACCACCTTGACTTGGGTACGTGGAACCCCTTCAAAGCAAGTATCTTACAAAGCAAGCCGGCAAACAACACAACACAATGAACTCTTCACTGTTTTCCTAATCTCACCTCTCTCACTGAGACTTTAGCTCTGATAAACCCTGGGCAAGCTTATCAAAAAGCAGGCAAATAAAATTGCGTTTACAGATAGAAAAAGACATTATTTAAACTCTCTGGCTTCCTATACAAACAAGTGTGAGAAGGAAAACTTTGCCCTTCACAGTAGGTACTACTCACGATGAATAAGTCATTTGGACAGATTGGAATTGTCCTGGAAATTTCTAGTTAAAATAATGCAGCACTCTCCTATGACCCAAAGATCTGACATGACATATTTGATCAGATTCAACATCATGAAGAGGCAAAAGGTGGACCTCACTCGGTATGACCTGGAAAAACCTAAGAGGGGTAGGAGAGTCTCCATGATTCTGTAAACAGATGACCTGGGCTCAAATACCAACCCCACTGACTCCAATTATCTAACTCTAGACAGATCCCTTCAAGTTTTCAGACTTCTGTTTCCTGATATGCAAATGGGGCACAAAAATTATGTTTATCTCATGGGACGGTTATGAAAAGTAAATGCAACAGTGAATGCAAAGCACTTATTATACCTGCATCTGGACATATGGCAGAGTCCATGTTAAGTATTATTATTATTTCATTCTCCTCTGCTTTAAACAAAGTAACCTACCTAGAATTTCTCTAATATATTATGTCTGCTCTTGCCTTAAGACCCTTGAACAGGGCTGAGCCCCGGTGGCATAGTAGTTGTGCACGGGACTGTGGCCCACTTTGGCTGGAGGTTCAAATCCAGCAGCAGCTCTCTAGAAGCAAGGCTGGGCGTCCTACTCCCACCACCAGAGGGCAGTGATATCCCCTCCCCCCCCAAAAAAAAACCCTTGAACATATTCTTCTTCTTACTGGGAGGTGCCTTTGCTCCAGTAACTCCTGCTCATTCTTCAACAGTCAGCCATAGGAACATTTGGGGAGGAAAACTGGCTTTTTTACTCCCACAGTCACTCTCTCAGAAACTCACAAGGGCATCTCAACCCTGTCCTGTAGGATGATCTCCGGGTCAGCATCGACATGGTAACAGTGAGGCTTTTTTTATAGTAGCACCTAGTCCTAGCCCGACTTTTCTGTGTTGGGTTACAAACCCTTTTCATGTTCTTCAGGCCGTCCTACGAACACTTCACTAACAGATCCTGCTTTCAGACCCCCGTCGGACTCCCCAGCCATGGGTATCACCAATCTGCTTTGCGAGATAGTTTCATGTGTGTGAGTGAACGTGTCTGTTCTTTCACGGTAGGCGCTAGGCCCCCTAGAATATGGGAACTGCATCTTTTCTCTCTCTGTGCATTGTGCGTCAGCAAGTTGTTTGCAATGCAGGGTAACCCTGGTGTAACCTACATAACCTGTTGCTACTGAATCCATTCCAACGCAGAGCAGCTCAGTCGGACAGAGTAGAACGGATGCCTAAGGTTCCCAAGGCCGTAGTCTTTACAGAGGCAGATGAGCAGGCCTTTCTCCTTCGGAGTAGCTGCTGGTGGATTCTAACTACTGACCTTCTGGTGAGTAGCCAAGCACTTCGCCACTGTGTCACAAGGGACCCTACCATAGCACTAGTAAGAACTATCAGCACAAAAGTGCTCAATACCTAGGAGAGGTAAGAAAGAAAGAGTGAGAATGAACAAACAAGTCAGCCTGTAGCTAAGACAACCGTCTCACAGTCAGCCACCTTGAGGACAGTAGCCCCTGGACAGAGGGAGGTATAAGAGGAAAAGCGTCCTCTGGTTCAGATGATAGTAAAAGGTGATTTACAGAAATCTGGCAGAAACAAAGGCTGTCTAAGTTCAGCATGCTGTACCCAGTCTCTTCCTGGCCTTACAGTCCACAAAGAATGTTACACAAACATAACCCTGAAGAGAAAGAAGCGAAGAGGAAATACCAATGGGAGGCCTCTTGAAAAGGCTCTGAATGCAGCCTTCCTGATTTGCCATAAGATCCTTTGCCACATTAAGTCCCAACATGGGCTTTTCAGGCTGTGATTGTGGTAGTTCCCATTCCCTAAATCCATATCGACGTAATGCATCAAATCCTTTTCCCTCAATCTGTCCCAAGCGAGAATCTTCCGTAGCCTCGTTCCTGCCCCTCATTTTCTCAGAGGTTAACGTTTAACAAATTACACTCCCAACCTCTTTCCAGACCCATCATCTTTTTAAGTTCAACAAGAGTGGAGCTTGCTGGCTAATTTTAAGTATCACATTTCTCCCTGAGCAACTCTCAAACTACTCTCTGGTTTCGGCTGCAGAATGTTAACAGGCCCGAAAGCGCAAGGGAGACAGAGCACTTTATCAGTTTCATACCTAAAATAATAAGCAAGTTTAAAATAAACAGTTGGGAGAGATTGAATGGCACGCTTTACTGTCAGCAAAGGCAGAAATGGCCCAGTCTAAAGGGCTGACGAATCACGGCAGTGGTCTTCTGGTTTCACAATGGATCTCATCTACTCTGAGAAAGCTGCTGGGGCTGTTTCTAAATGTGGCTGTAGACTTTTCACTTAGTTTTCTTAAGAACAAGTTCACGAAATCTTTTTCCGTTTCCTTAAAAACTATCCCAACCAAGAGGTGAAGTGGGAGTAAACCAAGCTTCCACAGACACCTTCAGAGGGGGTCCTAGGCTTGACTCTAGAATGATGACAATTTCCAAAAGGCCAATTTAACAGCAATTGGATTTTTCCTGCCTGCCCGCACCATTAGCTGACAACTCACCTCTCCATCACATCTGCAAACAGTTCTCCTAGACAGTTCTGACATTTCCCACTTAGAAAAGCCACTTGCAGGAAGTTATTAACCCAAATGGAATCTTCCTGGTCAAGCTCAGGGGTACAAAAAGGACTTGAATGGGCAAGTCTGCAGCCATTTGGTTCCCAGCAAGGTTTCCAAGAGGAAACTTACCTGTGTTTTACTAGGTATTCAACTGTCTAGACCCCAACAAGTTACGGGTAACCTTGTAAAGAAAGAGGCTTCCGGAAGACTTAATTGTGTTCATGAGGAACCTGTGTCAAGACCAAGAAGCAATTGCTCAAATAGAACATGGAATATGGTGTGGTTTCAAATCAGGAAAGGTGTGCAGCTGGACTTTATCTTTCCACCCTCTTGACTCAATCTGTATGTTGAACAGAGAATCCTAGAAGGTGTACATATATGTACTTGACATTAGGATTGAGGAAAAGCTCATTAAGAACCTATGATGTGCAGATGACACCGTCTTGCTTACTGAAAGTGAAGAGAACTTGAATCGCTTACTGATGAAGATCAAACACTATAGCCTTCGGGATGGGTAACACATCAACATAAAGAAAACCCAAATCCTCATAACTTGACCAATAAACATTATGACAAATGGAGAAAATATTAAAGCTGTCAAGGATTTTATTTTACTTGGAGCTACAATGAAAATCATTGGAAGCAATAATCAAGAAATCAAAAGACAGGCTGAGCCCCGATGGCATAAGGGGTTGAGTGCGGGGCTGCGGCCCGCAGGCTTGGTGGTTCAAATCCAGCGGCGGCTCTCAGGAGCAGCACTGGGTAGCTCCCACGACCACCGGAGGGCAGTGATGCTCCCCCCAAAAAAGAAAGAAATCAAAAGATACATGTGTTGAATGAATCTGCTGCAAAAGATCTCTTCAAAGTTTTACAGAGCAAAGATGTCACTTTTAGAATTAAGGTGCCCTTGATCCAAACTGTGGTATTTTCAATCACTTTAGAGGTATGTGAAAGCTGGACAAGAACAAGCCTGACAGAAGAAGAATTAACGCATTTGGATTACGGTGCTGATGAACACTATTGAATGGACTGCCAGAAGAATAAACAAATCTGTCTTGAAAGGAGGGAGTCAGAATCTCCCTTAGAAGCCATGATGGCAAGATTCATCTCACATAGTTTGGACATGTGCTTAAGATGACCCAGTCCCTAGAAAAGGACAGCATGCTTGGTAAAGTAGGATATCGTGGAAAGGAGGATTGATGTAATGGCTGTAACAAGGGGCTCAAACAAGATCAGTTGTGAGGCTAGTGCGTGCCTGGACAGTGTTTCATTCTGCTGTACAAATTCTATTCTATGAGGCAGAACCAATGCAACAGCACCTAGTAAGATCAACATAAACACCATCCAATAGGAAAGATCAGACTAAAGATACCAGTTATCGTAA
This sequence comes from Nesogale talazaci, assembly GCA_004026705.1. Classification (NCBI taxonomy): domain Eukaryota; kingdom Metazoa; phylum Chordata; class Mammalia; order Afrosoricida; family Tenrecidae; genus Nesogale; species Nesogale talazaci. The sequence continues at coordinate 25,758 of PVJH01012765.1, forward strand.
GATAAACTTTCTAGAGGTGTCTAAAGGTATGGTGCAGTAAATAGCTTAACATGGCCATTCTAGCCACAGTCTAGGTCAGCAGTTCTCAACCTGTGGATCGTGACGCCTTTGGGGGTCGAACAACCCTTTCACAGGGGTCGCCCAATTCGTAACGGTAGCAAAATGACAGTTATGAAGCAGCAATGATGGTAATTTTATGAATGGGGGGGTCACTACCACATGAGGAACTGTATTAGAGGGTCACGGCATTAGAAAAGTTGAGAACCACTGGCCTATATACCTTTCACAAGTAACTGGATGAAATTATGTAAATAAGGTATGCATGATCTACAAAAGGGAGTGGGCAGCCTGCCCACTAATAATGTAAATAAGGTGTAGGGCACCCTTGTGAGGATGAGACTATGCAAATAAAGTGTACGGAGCTTCAATGAGGGAATTGGCCAGTTTTGCTATCCTCCTAGGCTTTAAAAAAAAAAGCTAAGGGCTGAGCCCTGGTGGCGTAGTGGTTGTGCACGGGACTGCGGCCCACTGGGATGGAGGTCCGATTCTGGCTCCCAGGAGCAAAGGCTGGGCCTCCTACTCCCACCACCTGAGGGCAGTGATGCCTTAAAAAAAAAAAAGCTAATTCCAGAATTTTATGACCACTAAAAAGGAGTGCATCCCTTGGACCCAGGATCCCTGCACTGAAGAGCTCCCAGATTGAGATGTGGAGATAAAGGAAGAAAGACTACAGGAGTACTAGTTATCACACCAGAGACGCAAGGGTGAGAGAAATGGTGGCAGTACAGTCAAGACACGGGCCAGGGACAATGCAGGGGGCTTTCTGGCTCACAGAGTGAGAAACGTGAATGGAGAAAGGTGCCTGTAGGCACTTATTGGCAGAACCAAAGAGCTTTAATACCACTAGTCTGAGAAGGGCAAAGTCTGAAGGGCCATGGGGCTTACTTGACAAGGGCCAGAACGAGGTCTGCCTGTGGGCATAGCTAAGAAGCTGTTCTGAGTGAAGAACTGCATCCTGGATTGTATGTACCCTGTTACTTCTCTCTGAGTAAGTTCCCATAATTGTGAGACTTATCTGGGGATTGTATGTGGCCACTGCAACAGAGTACTGAACCCAGCAGAGAAGTGGAGCGTGCCATGGACAGGACAGTGGTGTCAGAACTGGAAAAAAGGTTGGAGGTGGAAGCTACTGTGGATGTTCATTTGCTTTGCTTTCCCTGTTGTAAAGTGAGACTAAGTCAGATAGTGCCCCATGCCATTTTCACAATCGTACATTTATAAAAGTTCTCAGGCTTAAAAAAAAAAAAAAAAGATAATTCCACAAAAACAAAAGCCCATAGTTTTGTTCACTATTGGGTACTAGCACAGTATCTAGTTCCTAACAGACAAGCTTGCTGAATAATAATATATGAAAACAAATGGAGTGTTGAAGATGAGTCTCTTTACATATGTCACTTCATTTAATTTAATACCAGTCCAAAGCAACGAGACAGGCACAGTATTCCAAAAAAAAAACTGAGCATCAGAGATGGAAATAAATGGTCACCAGTTTAATAAGAGGCAAAGCTGGGAGTCACACTCAGCTCTGACTATATCCCTCCCCCAAACATTGGCTCAGTCACTAACCTGGTGAAGTTCTTATATTGAGAGTCTTGTTGAAATTATCCTTGAGTGCTGCCATCACAGACTTCAATTCTTCATTCACCTCCTCCAAGTTGATTATATCCCCAACCAAGGTTGCATTAATATTCACTCTGGTTTGAGACTGTCCTTTCCCTTTGGCTACAAAGTCAACATTCAGTCAATGAAAGAACAGTAGCTCAAACAGCGACATTAAGCAACTGGTTATGGCGTATACAGGAAAAAGTGGCAAGTGTAAAAAAATTACAAAACCTTATAACTGCTCTTAGAAAAAGAACATACATATACATGGTACCAATGAGATATGGTGACGTTCAAAAGCAAACAAAAAACAAAGCTATACACAACGAAAGATACTAGAAATAAAATAGTAAGAAGGATGTCTACTATACATGTTGTCAATCAAGAAGGAGTACCCATGGGATAGAAAGAATCCAACAAACGTAAAAGTAAAAATCACCCACCTTTTGAAGAAACCATCAAAGGGAAACGCTGAATACCAATAACATATGAAAAGATGCTGCCTACATGCTGACTGGTTGATGTCCAACATACAAAAAGGCTGCAAGGCTGTGGGTGTCAGCAACTGCAGGTGTCCAGTTTCCACCACACCATAGACTAAAAAATATCTTGCAACTGTACCTTAGTTTCCTCATCTGTGAAATGGTGCCATCTGTGCTTTACTGAATCATCTTGAGGATCAAATGAGTTCATATGGAAACAATTCCTTTTAAATCTAGCATATAGTCTATAGTACAAAAGCTAGCACCACTAGAAGAATATAAGACTTGTAAGCATGGATGCTCTTTCAGCAGTTTGCTACCATTAGCAGAAAAGGGATGATCTTCAATAACGTAGAAAAGGAGATCAGTGGGAAAATCAGCCAACAGCCTATTTCTCACCCCAGCCTCGGAGGGGGCTCCCTCATCCAGCTCCCAGCATTGAGCTGGTTGACCTGTTTGACAATTTTCTGTCACTCACTCACTCATTCAGTAAAATTTTTGATTAATTACTATGTGTGAGACTCCCTGAGTCAGGTACTTATTAGAGAAAGGCAAAGAATGTCTTTAGAGGTCCAACAGGGAAGACACATAGCAAGCGACCATCAATCTTACAAGTAATTCATTATTAGTTAATTAATTAATACTGTGCTAAGTACCCCAAAGGTAAAATACAGTGTGCAGAAGGGCATGTAACAGGGGACCTGACCTAGTTAGTCTAAAAGGTCAAAGAAGGCTTCCCCGAGGAAGTGGCATTTAAGCTGAAGCCTGCGGTGCATCAAAGTCTCATTCTTGGATGACACAAGCCATTAAGATCATCCATCTAAATCCACAGCTCTAATAACCCCTCACCCAACAACCTTCTGGTTTTAATTTTACTTGCAATGTAGAATCTTTCCAATAAGAGGAGGATGTGTTGTTCTGGTTTGCTTGGCATTGATATCTCCAATGCTAAATAACGCTAATTTACTCAAAGAAAGAGTCTAGGCATTTCCTGAGACACAACTAAAATAAGGGGGTAGTATGATATTAGGAAAACAGGCCCTAAATTCTAAGGCCTTTACAGCTAATAACCTGAACTGGGTGAGGAGCCATGTCCTCAGGTGGACCAGGAGAGAAATCCCATCCATCTCTGAGCTCCCTTAGTGCCATGCTCATTCAAGAGCTAAATATAAGAACAGGGAGAGGTGGGTGAGTGTCCTGTGTCTCTACCTTTGGCTTTCTTGGTAGCAAAATGGCGAACCGGTAGAGTTGGATGGGCCAGGCATTGCCTATGGTCATTTTGTCTTCCATTCACTGTCTTCAGGGTTGAGTCTGAAACAGGTCTGGCCAGGGCTGCAAGGGAGTTGCAAACGGCTGGGTGGGCCACACGGAAGCACCTTAATCCTAAGGCCATGGCTGAAGACAATCCGTGTGAGCATCCACTAAAAGACAAAAAGGAGAATTGTGTACAAGCACAACTCTTTGCAGCTTCAAAACACAATTATCAAGCAACCACGCTAATTGGACCTCTGTGCCAGGTGATTTTAATTCACCAGCTCTAGAGAAGAGGCTTGGGGGTGCTGATGAATTGCACTGGTTAGTGGTTCAAACCCCCAAGTCACTCCACGGGGAAAGGATGCGGGGAATCTGCTTCCATACACACTTACAGCCTCAGAAGTCACAATGGGTCAGAACTGGCTCGATGGCAGCGTCTCTAGAAGACATGGGAGGTTCAGTGACAGAACACCCGCCCTCTGTGTGTGAGACCCTGGTGCAATTGCCAGCTAATGTACTATGTGGCAGTGTCCTAAACAGGTTTCTGCTGTGTTTTCTCTTAGAGGCAGACAAGAAAAAAGGCCTGGTGATCTACTTACAAAAAAAGCATCCAACAACCTCCCCCCACCCAAACAAAAAACAAAAAAACAATGGTCCAGTCCACAACCAAACCTGGGGATGGCATAGGACCAGGCAGCATTTTATTCCTCTGTACCCAGTCACCATAACTCACGAGTCAACTGGGTGGCACTTGACAGCACAATATTGTTTTAGCCCCATTTTAAAGGATGAAGAAATGCAGCTCAATGAAATATAAGCAACTAATCTTTGTGCTGTAGGCCCCCAAAGCCCATGTCCTTGCCATTGCTCCCTGTTCAGAGACAGGGGACAGACAGTTAAGAGGATGTTGCCGCAGCCTAAAGCTGACTGACACTAATTAAACCCGTACATGAGAAGGGGCACAGATCTTGAAAAGGCTGTACGATAAAGAGGGAGGGCAGAGTATGGGAAGAGAACTTTAAACTAAATAAGAAAAACCATTTCAACAGCCATAAAATGACTGGAAAATTCACACGACAGCATCTAATTAAAATTTTCTTTGGTTCCTTATGCACTGATTACCAATTAGAATGCACTTTAATGTGAGTCTGAGGCATGGTTGAGGTTTGAGGTCTTCCATGTTATGGAACTAAATGTCTGGAAAATGCCACCCTCCTCTGCACTCATGCAAGTTAGACATGTTTCTGAGGACTTTAGGCATGGAAAGATAAAATAACCTGTGGGGTGGAACACAATCCAAGCCCATTGACAAATGCCAAATTAAAAGTTTCTGTGGCTACCACTCAGTTTCAAATTAAGAGTCATTACATGAGTACCAGATACCTCAAGGCTACTATCTTGGAAAATTACTATACTTCATTTTTTTTTAATCAATAGTTTTTTTTTTAATTTGAATACATATAGAGCAATTTACAGCATGGGCCTTGTAGCAAGGTAGTCTGGAATCAAATCCTGCCTCCACCACTGACTTTAAAAACGCCTGTAAATCTCTCTTCATCTTGATTTCAACTGTAAAATGGGAACAATAATACTTATTTCTTAGCACTGTGAGAACAGGCGAGGTTATACAGGTAAACCACTTGGCACAATGGCCAGCAGATGAAGGAACTCCTAAAATGCCTATTGATAGCTAGTGCCTTTCCTTTCAAAGATTTTCATGCCAGGATCAGACACAGCTAATAAGAAATCTTAGAAGCTCTCACTGCTGTGCAAGGTAACCTTGAGTCAAACTTGGGTACAAATTTCAACTTTGGCAATTCACTCTTGTTCTCTGGCCATCAATTCCTGCATCTGCAAAGTGAGAAAAATAAGCCTGATCTTAAAATGACACCATGCTGCTTGTGAAACACCTACCACAGTCCTTTGAAGATAGTAGCTGATTAATAGGAAGTAGCCATTAATATCATCAGGAGCCTTGGTGGCGTAGTGTCTTACACTTTGAGTTGCCAATCACAAAGCCAGCAGTTCAAACCCACCAGTCATTTCCATGGGAGAAAGATGAGACTGTCTGATTCTCAGAAACCCCCAGAAGCATTTGTACTCTGTCCCATAGGATCACAGGGTCGCTATGATGGAAGTGGTTATGCTTTTGTTTTTGTTCTAATTTTTCTTGAGGGGGGAGTATAATTCTCATCATTTCTTTATTTTAAAAAATGAGCACAAGCAAGTAATATTTTCTCACATGATTTTTAATGATAGATGCTATTCACCAACATTCACTCTACAAAGACCACAAAAACAGATCTAGATGAAAAGCAAAGGCATATAATTTTCTTCCCAGCCAATCTGAAAAAACTGGGTGCCAACTGATAGTGACCCAACGACAGGGTAAAACGGTCCCTGTGAGTTTGCAAGACTGCTACTATTAATTGAGATCAGACTGCTAATTTCAATCACCTTAATAATATCACAAGGCAAATATGGTAATCCGCCATTTTACAGATTTAGAAACTGAGGCTCAAAGAGACTTAAGTCCTTACCCAAGAGCATGCAGCTAACGTCTATCTCTGCCCTATTTCTGAACAGCTCACAGAAGTTTGGCTCTGAATAAGGTTCCTCTATCTAGGCTTGTGTCTAACCCACTTTGATATCCAAATATGATATCCAAATATGATATCCAAAAATGATAATGTGTCATTTTCTGTTCGTTTTTTTAACCTACAGGGTCTCAATCGAGCTGCTCCACTTAAGAAGGGTTTCCCAGTGTTCCTGTTGCAGGTCATAATTTGAATCCACAGAGCAACAGGAAATCAAAATGGGTTAGAAATAAACAACCTTTGAAAGAAAACACAGCACCCAAAAGCAGATCCAGTATACGTGAACCGGAAGATAACGCTATAAATAAACTACATGGCTTAAATGCTTTAAGGCGTACATTTTAACTGCACAGAAGTCAGGAAATTTCAGAGTGGAAGTTCAATAACAGCACTGCCTTGAGTCCTTTGCCTTAAGGACATACATATTAACACTCAGCTCTATACAGATGAAGAATTAAAGTCGAAGAAAGAAACTGTTGGGTAGCCTAAATAAGTAATGTACTACAAAGCATCTGGACTCTAGCAACTGGACTGAACTTGAGTCTCGGCTACTCGACTTTCTAGGGACCTTTGTAGGTTACTTAATCCCACTAAGCTGCACAGCACTAGGGTTTTACTGATGAGTCTTTACAAAATAATAATAAGAGCTAATATTTATTAATGAGAGCCAACTGCCAGAAACTGTTCTAAGTGATTTATGTACATTTTAACCTCATGATAACCATATAAGTATTATGAGTAATAATTTGCCTAAGGTTTAATTTGGGGAATTCTGTATTCTTTTTTTTTTTTTTTTTGGCATCACTGCCCTCAGGTGGTGGGAGTAGGAGGCCCACCCATTGCTCCGTGGAGCTGGAATCGAACCTCCATCCCAGGTGGCAGCAGTCCCACGCACAACCACTACGCCACCGGGGCTCAGCCCAGGAATTCTGTATTCTTTCCCACTACACCAGACTGTGTCCAGTAAAAACCTGAGAGCATCCAGTAAGTGCACAATAAATAGTACCTAATGCAGTATTATTTCTACTACTGAAATAGTTCTCTTAATTACTTGAAGAGCACCTTCTTTTGTCCAAAATTGATTATCTCAAAAAACTTGAATCAACCTATTCTTCATTGAAGGTACCTATTTTTTTGAAGGCACGTTTTAATTTTGGAAAGAACTAGATCCCAGTTACCTACTATCCCATGCCCTCCCAATCCAGCTGTATGCAAGTAAGTTTTAAAGATATTACTATAAAATCATAAGCTCTTATTAAAAAGTATTAAAATGCGAAGTTATTACTTCTCTACACATCCTCCATCTAGGTCAATATTCTTCTGAAGGTTGTTTTCTATTTCTCTGTCCCTTCCCCCTCAAAGAATTCAATGCTCTTCACGACTCACACCTTGCCAAAAAAGGGACAATAATATTCCTTTCACATGTTCTTCGAGTTTACGGGAGGTGGGGGTGGGGAGGGAACTCTGAAGGGGTTAGATCAGAGCTGTAAGAAGGTTGGAGTAAAGCTTCCCAAGTAAATCCTCAGAAGGACAGCTCAGGCCACCTTCAGAGTAGGTGCAATGTAAACCTTTCTTGGCCTTTTTCTCATCAAAGCAGATGTTCATGTTCTTAAAATTTCTTCCCAATAAGTCGTCATGATCATCCTGTGTTCTTTGCAAACACTTATCACAATTGTCCCTTTGAAATCTCCAAAAAGAATGGCTCTAATTTTCTGATTTGGTTTTTCTGCTTTGAATTTAGCTGGCCTAGTGGATAGATCCCCATGGACAGCACTGTGTTGTTTAGACCTTTTGTTTTTAAAGGCTCCATGAGGCTAAGGCACGCTTATTACTGAAAGAATTTGTTTGCAAGTTCTTATCCGCTGATCATAACCATCTTGTGTCCAAAAAGCACGTGGGGCAGCTCTCCCGCTGACTTCCTGACAACTCAGAGGGCACACAAGAAGAGAAACTAAACAAAAAAAAAAAAAGAAGAGACACTATTTGTCAGGATAGAGGCTGGTTACCTTTAAAACCTTCGCAGCTACAAAAATACATTGTTACTGCGGAAGGGCTATTGAGACGATAACTGGCTTGCCAGGCTTTGACGTTGGACATGGGTTTGAAATTGAACTGCCACACCTGGTAGTCACGTCACCGTGGTCAAGATACCCGCGCTTGCGATTCATCTTGGGGGATAATTCCTCTCTCCCTAGGGTCGTTCTGAAGACTGACTACAGGATAGAGTTTGGTTTGGGGTAGGACAGGGCTGAGACCAAGCTTCCTCCACCGCTCATTCACTAAATTACGGGCTGGTGAGACGGGCCCCGCTCCCACGGCGTGAGGTAGTTCCAAAGCCGACAGGTCCCGCACCCTCGCCCGAGAGGTCAAGCCGGACTACCACGGAATCGATCGCGGGTCAGGAGACGGTAACCGGACACCGTGGGGTCCCCCCAGAGATCTCTGATGGGAGGTCTTTGGAACCCGGACCCCGCGCACGCCTCCAGGTCGTCCCGAGGCCACTCACCCGCTTCTGACCCGGGCACTAGGGAAATGCTCGAGCGGACGGCGGCGCCGGAGGAGGAGGAGGAGGAGGCGTGGGCGTCGTGACGTCACGCGGCAGCGCAGCGGCGCGGGCGTAACGCGTCACGGGTGGCTCGGCCGCGGGTCGTGTGGAGACCGAGGTGCCCGGAGAGGACCGCGGAGTCGTGCAGTCGGGGCCGGCTGTTGGGGCATGAGCCGAGCGCCGCCGCCGCCGCCGCAGCCACGAGGTGAGTCTGGGGGCGTTCGGTCCCCACGCGGCAGCGCCAGCCCCGCCGGGGCTCGGGGAGGAGGCCTCGGGAGCGCGGCGCCTTAGGCCCCGCCCCGGATTGTCCCGTCGCTGGCCCGGAAATTACCATCCGAGCGATGACCCCCTCACTTCGAGGGCTTCGCGGCCAGGTGTCGGGAAGCCCGAATCCCTGGCGTGACCCTCCATTTGTAGGATCGAGTGCCCCTGCTTCCCGGGGATTCCGTTTCCCCGGGTGACTCTTGCTGGCCTTCGGAGAGTACAGGGGCTCCGCCCCCGGTCAGCCCAGGGGTGGTCGCCATTGCAAACCCAAAGGCTTTCGGTCGCCGACCGCCGTCTTTTATCGCTCCGCCATTGCCTCAAAGAGCCCAGTGCTTAGCTGTCATAGATCTTGTCTTATTTGAACCCCAGAACGACCCACGAAATAGGGCTAATGATGCCCGTTCTAGGAAAGAAACCGAGGGACCCAGTGAGGTATCCTGCCCCATTTCTTCGGTCTGTAACCATTGAACCCCAATGTAATCCAGGCTGTGGACCTTAATCGAGACAGGCAGTGCCTTGCGCATTTAGAACTTCCATTCCAGCGAGGGATACAGAAGATAAAACCGTAGGCAAAAAGGTAAAATAGAGACAGGGTTAGCGTTGAACGTCCCGAGAGTAAGGGGTGGCAGTGGTAGAGACTGTCCCGGGCGTGGAGAAGGCTTTGCCCGGTGGAGGACAGTCGAGAGTGACTTGTTAAAGTCACACAGTCACTGGTTGGACGGGCCAGTATTGCATTCTCAAATTCTTCCCATGGCATTACCCCATGGCACCTAGCACATTTCGTGGCTGATGATTTTATTGCTGGTTTTAAACGTGAGAGGATCAGAAAGCCCTGTTCGTCAAGTCTCAGCGTCCCTCTCCAGCTCAATCTGAAAACCCTGGATCCCAGCCTCTGGATTTGCGGTCCTGATCACTAAATAGATCTGTATCCACCTGTTTTGCCTGAGGCCAAAGACCTTGTTTATTCACCACTGTTTGTCTAGGGTCTAGACAATGCCTAGAAAATAAAAATCTGTTGGGTTTTTTTTTTTTTGGGGGGGGGGGGCATCACTGCTCTCCGGCGGTGGGAGTAGGAGGCCCAGCCCCACTGCTGGAATTGAACCTCCGTCCCAGTGGGCCGCAGTCCCGCGCACAACCACTACGCCACCGGGGCTCAGCCCGCGGTTTTTTTGTTTTGTTTTTTTAATGAATAATCTAAGGAAGTAAATCTAAGGAAGGAAAGCAGGGCACACAATGTCTCTCCTCCTCTGTTTGCTCTTCTGGGATTTGGAGGTGATGATTCTGTCACCTTAGGAGAGCAAGAACTGTGGCTTCTTCTTTTATTTCCAGTACATAGTCCTGGATTTTGTGATTGGTGCTTGCTTGTCTCACATTGGTGAGCAAATTGAGCAGATGAGAGAGGGGGGAGGAAAAATACCTTCATCTGCAAGAAGCATGCATTCAGGAAACATTTATCTAGAACCTGCTGTGAATTAACACAGACCAGTGTAGACTATGCTGAGATGAATAAGAGGGGGTGACTGTCTTCAGTGTCTTTAGCTATCATTATTAAGAGTTCGTGCGATCCTGATTGCTGAGGTCCTTTGGGTGTGTCGGACACATGTGGGACACATCCTTTCTCCAGCAGTGTTGTAGTACAGCTTGCCTTTATCCTGTCCTTCACCACCACAATGGACACTTACTAAAACCTTGCTTTAAATATGCCACTTCCTTTTTTATCCTCTCAGCCACCTTAAGCTATAAGCAGGGCATGGTTAATTAGCCAGAGATGAGAAAACAAACTTAGAATGGACTACCAGTGGAAATGCCAAAATTTCAGACCAGGTCTTCGAAAAGCAAGCTTTTTGCTCATTCCACTACTACCTTCATCATAACCTGCATGCTCCTATCTTGTCTGTGAAACAAGGTAGATAGTTCAGGAAGGAAAGTAAAGCTAGCTTCTTTTTTTTTATTAAATCATTTTATTGGGGACTCATACATTGTTTTTCACAATAAAGCTAACTTTAATTGAATACTTTCTAGTGCCATGTATTATTCTAAGTGCGTTAGTGATACTACTCATTGGATCCTCACAACAGTTATGAAATATTACCTTAATCTAAGGCATGGAATGGTTAAGTAATTTTGACCAGGTTTACACAGTTAATAAGTGGTGGAATTTGGATAACTTAGGTGAAGGCTAGTCCTTTCGCCTACTCTCCCAAAGTATTAAACATTGATAATTCCAATTGATAATTCAATTACAAAGTCATTGAATGTATTCTGACACATAGCAATCCTTTACTGAGTTCCCAAAGCTAGAAATCTTTATGGAAATAGCCTCGTTCTCCTTCAGTTGGTGATTTTGAACCAACAACACTCCAGTGTTTACCCCAAGAGGGCCACCAGGGTTCCTTAAATAGGATGATAGCTAATATTGATTGATTGATCCAGTTATAGTGATTTTCTTTTTTAAGTTGCTATCTTGAATCTTCATTCTGGCCCTGTAAAATAAGAGTTATTATTATTTCAACTTCCAGAATAGACGGGCCTAGAAAGTTCAGGTAATTTGCCAAGTCACACAACCTGCTTTCATGTATAACTCTGAAATCTATGCACTTAAATTTTCTTATACTGCATCTTCTTTTGCTATAGTCCTTCCATGGGGAAAGGAGGTAGATTGCTGCTGTTTCCCCCTGCCACTCCTTTTCATGCCTTTAAGACTTCCTGGTGGCTTCCAAGGCTTATTTTGGATATTGGTTGTTGAAATAGAGTAACATGCCATGCTTAACAGAGACTTTGGCCTCCTGCCAAGTCAGTCTGTGGCTTGGAAGGAGGAAAACTGGTTTCTTACACACAGAATCTCACCCCCTTTCACCTTAAATGGCAGCTTCTGTGTTCTAACTCCAAGAGGAGCTATCCCTAGGGAACTGATGCTGGGGCCCTGGTTGTGGTATAACTAAGGACTTTCAAGGTCTACCCGGGGCATGCCCTCCTTGAATAAATGTTTATTGAATTTGAAGTTTTGTGTTCACATAGCGTTGTTCTTCTCCTCCCTGAATGTTCACATTTTCCTTAGTATTGCATAGAGATTGATGGAAGCAGAAACCAAAACTCTTCCCCTGGAAAATGCATCTATCCTCTCAGAGGGCTCCCTACAGGATGGGCACCGGTTATGGATCGGCAACCTGGACCCCAAAATCACAGAGTAAGTGTTAAGTCACCTTTCTTCATTGCCTGCAAAACTGGTGTGCTTGCTGTGATTGTATGCGCAGGATGTTCAAGGGTTGGGCCTTTTACGTAGATTTCAAATTAGCTTTGAAGAGGTTGTGGTGTTGGTACTAGTCAGTATGTCACTTTTCTTACATTCAGATTCTTCAGTAGGGACAGATTTGAGTATTCTGTAAACCATGTACTAGTTACTTCTTGCTACTTGTCAAAGGTATTCTCCTTTCCAGTTATTTGACTCTTTGTACCCAGGAATTGCCGGAAGTTATTTTCAAAAAATCAGGATTACGCATCCTTTTTCCTAAGACAGTGGTTCTCAAGCTTCCTAATGCCACAACCCTTTAATACAGTTCTCTATGTTGTGGTGACACTTCGCCCCACCCCAACCCCCGGCCATAAAATTATTTTTTTATTTTATTATTTTTTTTGGGGGGGGGGGGGCATCACTGCTCTCCGGTGGTGGGAGTAGGAGGCCCAGCCCCACTGCTGGAATTGAACCTCCGTCCCAGTGGGCCGCAGTCCCGCGCACTGCCATTATGCCACCAGGGCTCAGCCCATAAAATTATTTTCATGGCTACTTCTTAACTGTGATTTTGCTACTGTTGTGAATCAGGTGACCCCTGTGAAAGAGCTGTTTGACCCCTGAAGGGGTCTCCATCCACAGGTTGAAAACCACTGCCCTAAAATGAAAGAACAAGCAGAGAAACTCATGGTGCCTCCACAACGCAGGCAGAGAGGTAGCACCTGACTGTATTTCCTGCACACTGCTAGGTATCTACAGGACCATGAAAGGGCCAAGGGGAAAAGACTGTACACATCATCCCAGGCTCTTTGATTTTCTTCATTAAGTGATAGGAGTTCATGTTGTGTGCCAGGTGTCATGCTAAGGAGTTCTCTCTTCCTTAAAGTTATCTGAAGCCACATAAATACCATACAAGCGCAGAGCTGCTCCGATTAAAGGGAAAGGAGGAGGTGCACCTGAAATCTTTCGCTCCTTGACACCCTTTCTTTGGCAATTCCTGATGAGGCTCTGTTGGCCCTCCAAGGCTCTGCAGTGCGTGCTTGAAATCCACTGATAGAGTTCAACCCTCTTATCTACAGTTAAGAAAACTGAGACCTTTAAGAGAAGGAAACGCCTTGCCCAAAGTCATAAAACCATTTGAATTGTTCCAGGTCCCCACTCTTTCCATCACAGCCTTTATAATGGAAAGAGATTTCCTAGCAGAGAAAATTGAGAGGTTTTCCTCCCACTGTTTGTTTGGGAGAGTCCCTGGTGGGATGAACTGGGCAACTCAAACCTCCCAGCTGCTTCATGGGAGAAAGACAACAGTCCCAGAAGGATTTACAATCTGGGAAACCCTAAGCATCAGTTCTGTTCTGTCCTGCAGGGTTACTGTGAGTCGGAATGGCTTGCTAGCAGTGGGTTTAGTATGGTTGGTTTTCTCTGTCAGACGGAGGCTGGGTAGATGCTGGAGGTGAGGTGGTAAAAGGTAAATGGGTTGAGCGGCATGAGGTCACTGAGCACAGAGTATACCAACAGTTCTAGAAATTATCCCTTTGCCAGATCGAGTCTGGAAAAGAAGAAAAGAGTATTATTAACTTTTCTTCTTTCATTAATCGTGACAGCAAATGTAGGTCCTCGAGCCTGCCTCAAGCCCAAGTCAGCTAACTGTAGATATGTTTGGAGCATTTCTAGAAATTATACTTATTATGTGTTGCCCCCATATCATGTTACTTTGATCGTAGAGACCCTGGAATGTGCATCGCATATTTATTCCTGTTCTTTTTTATGGTTCATAGCTTTGAGGCTGAATGTTTAGACTGCCCAACCTCTCGATTCACGTCTGTTGATCAGAGACGCCGTATCCTTTGTCTAAAACTCAGGCTATGAGGCAATGCGCCCCAGGTAGTCATTTCCATTCCCACCTCTGCTTCTGTGAATGGAAACCTAAAGTGTGGAAACAGTGTTTGTTGGTGCAGATAACTGCACTTCCCGGTAATGAGACGCCTGTGCTAATTGTGCCCTATCACTTGATGGGAAGGTTCATGCAGACATGTTAGCCACCTTGGCTAGTGTCATAAGTTGGAGTGTGTGAGTGTTCACGTCAGTGAGAGCAGTAATTAGCATTGGATCAAAGATCCCACTGGCTGCATCAGGCCAAAGGTAAGCATCAGGTACTAAACATTAGATCACGACTTCTGTATCACCAGGTAATCGCCTCTACTATTTTTCTCCAATGAATTCCATATCCTAAAATATGTCAAACAACCAGTTTGCTAAGTAGTAAACTTGCTTCTACCAATCATAGCTTCGGTTACCATGGACTATTTAGCATCATCTCATTTAAGCTACCTAAATTATAGTCCTCACTTCCCCAGAAAAACAACGTATCGGGCTGAGCCCCGTGGCATAGTGGTTGTGCGCGGAACTGCGGCCCACTGGGACGGAGGTTCAATTCCAGCAGTGGGGCTGGGCCTCCTACTCCCACCACCGGAGAGCAGTGATGCCCAAAAACAAAAAACAAAAACAAACAAACAAACAAACAAAAGTATCATTCTAGTAAGCCTATTTAGGGCTTATCTTATGCAAATAAGTTTTTTTTCAAGTTTTTGAAATACATAAGCTATAGATCTTAATTCTAGGCTTACATTTTACAGAATGTAGATACGATACATACTAGGATGTAAGCCGAGTTTTTCAGCACTTTGTGTGTGTGTGTGTGTGTGTGTGTGTGTGTGGCATCACTGCCCTGGTGGGAGCAGGAAGTCCAGCCTTGCTCCTGGAGAGCTGCTGCTGAGTTCGAACTGTCAACCCTGTGGGCTGCAGTCCCACACAACCTTTCAGCACATTTTTAATTCAGTTTTTGTGGTAAAATTAGGTGCCTCAGCTGATATTTGGGTCAGTTTACACTCGTGTGTGTACAGTTACTATGGGCCTCTAGTAACTACTGAAATACAGTGAGTTCCAAACATTGAAGGATGACCTGACTTACTTAGAAATATTAGTGGGATCTGAATTGCTAATAACGTAACAAAAGTTTGCACAGATCCCTGCTAAGATTTACATTTAATCTTCCACCCATACATTAGTACTAGTGTCTGATTCTCCTGTCAACAGACCCTTCTTATTTTTCTTTACTGCTATTTACCACCCCTCTTCCTGATCTCTTTTGAAAACTGACTTGAATGCACCTTCTATGCAGATAGGTTTCCTGGGGACCAGTTTGCATTCAACTACTAACTGTATGGTTGTTAATTCAAACCTATCCTGCATTATTGCAGAAGAGCAGCCTGATGGTCTACTTGCCTTAAAGACTGCAGCCAAGAACACCCAACAAAACATTTTTAAAGGGAGCTTCAAAAATTTCCTGGGAAAATAGAGTTAAAAGAATGGAATCACCCCCCAAACTTTTTGAAGCCCACATAATACAGATAAGAAAATTTACATAGTTACTATCATGAATGGTCAGGAGGGTATGTAAGCCACAAAAACCCCAATGCCATCAGGTTTATTCTGATTCATAGTGACCCATGTAGATATCTGAAGCTGTAAATCTTTTTTTTTTTTGGTGGTGGGGGGGGCATCACTGCCCTCTGGTGGTGGGAGTAGGAGGCCCAGCCTTGCTGCTGGATTTGAACGTCTAACCCAGTGGGCTGCAGTCCCGTGCACAACCACTACGCCACCGGGGCTCAGCCAGAGGCCGTAAATCTTTATGGAAGCATACCACTTTAGCCTTCCCTCAAAGCACCTGGTGGATTTGAACCACTGATCTTGTGGTTAACAATCCTGCACTTACCAACAGTGCCACCAGCATTCCTGTGAATATGTTAAAAAAACAAAACAAAACAGTTTTTTAACATTTCCACTCAGTTGTCTGAAGGGGTTTTGGGTTCTTTTTTTGGTAATTGCTTTCTAATAGTTCTCTGTGTACATGTCTGCTCATCAGTAATTAATCTTTCTCGGGTTATACTAGTTTGTGCATGAATCTCCTCAACAAAATATACAATTCCTGACTTTTAACATTCTGCTTCTTATTCATTTGTCCTTCACCACATGGTAAGGAAACTTGGTGGCATAGTGAATTGGATATTAGGCAGCTAACTGCAAGATTGGCACTTGAAACCCACTAGCTGCTCCATCTGAGAGAGACGAGGCTGCCTGGTTTTGAAAAGATTTACAGTCTTGAAAACACTGTGGAACAGCCATCTTCTGTCTTATAAGATTGCTATCAGTCAGAATCAACTTAAATATGTGGAGTTTGTGGTTGTAATAATGACCCATTTGGGGGGCATGCTAGATAGGATATCTGTAACTAAATAGATCAGAGAGACTTGAATTTGAAGGAATGGTGGTTCACTGTTATTTATGGAGGTAGCAGATTCTAAACATACATTCTTTGTACGATATTCTGATTCCTCTTACCTCCAATTTGTATCTCATCTTACATATAATAAATAGAACATTCAATTACTTGATCTAATCATTCCTTCTAACTCTAATAAGTTATATTTAAACTCATAACAACCTTATGAGGTAAGTGGAACAGTTATTATTTTCCCTATGTTGTAGGGAAAAAAAAGATTACGTGACTTGGCTCAGTTTTCTGACACAGTTAATGATAGGACTAATTTCCCACCACCTAATTTTAATGGTATTTGCACAAATGATTTAATATTCCAAATAATTTAACAGCTCCAACTAGAAGTATCTTATTCTAAATTTTTTAATTGAAGGACTGCTTTAAGTTACTGTGAGGCCCAGTTCCACTCTAGGGTAGGCACCACCTCTAAATACCATTATTGGTACCTTCAACACAGAAGCCAACCAAGTTCAAGTTCATGTTGCTTCCCTTAGACATTAGCCCTTTCTCACACTGGTTTCTTCTAGAGGGGTTGCTACTAGCTTTTTTGTTTTTGAATGTGCTATGAAAAAAGCCAAATTAAGAGTCTCTGCACTGTGAAAGGGTGTGGATACATCAAGTTGGTTTTACGGTGACAGTTTTATATTTTTCCCAACATAAGAGTCAGTGGTAATATGATTCAGCTGGAAAGCTGTGCTGTTTAATAGTTATGAGTGTAAGCCATGGAGTCAGGCCAAAGGGATTTTCACCTATGTTTTCTAAGAGAAAATTTCAAACATAGCACAGAACATCAAGACCCACCTTATGATTTCTATGAAGTGTATAAAGAGAATATTGCCTAAAACCTATTGTACACCAAAAGTAGGTCATCTTAAATGTCGTTTTATTGCTTCCCCATTGCCTAGAGCATCCACATCTTCAAAAGTGGTGTGAATAATAAAGTGAATCACCACGAAGCCGGCACCTAGCTTTAATCATTATCAGCTTCTGGTCCGTCTTGTTTCTGTATCCCAGCTTGGAATTTTCTTTAGGAAAAATCTCCATGTGACTCTTCATCCACACATTCAGCAAGTGGTAAGATATCTGTAGAACAATTCCTTTGTCTGTGAGGCCCAAATCACTTTTTTGAACAGTGGGAAAGTAGAGAAGAAGAAGGTTGTTATGGGTCAAAATCCAGTTGACCCTTGAACACATATGCACCAGTTTTTCCCTGTTGTTAGTTGTGATGAGCTCAAGTGTTGGGAGAATCTCCCCAAAAGTATCCACATAAAAAAAAAGCCACAACAATTGCCACATGACATGAATCATCTCCAAGTGAGCAGTTCATCTCCCCAGGTAGCTGGGGATGGGCAGGGAAGGGGCTAGCAGTGACTGCTCAGAATGAGCAGTGTTTGAAGTGGCTACTCCTCCACAGATACTCCTGATAACTTGAGCACACCACCTAGCTGCATCTAAATGGGCCCACGCAGTTCAGATCCATGTTTTCCAGGGGCCAATGGTTGTTGGAAAACCTATAGTAGTAAGCAGAAGAACGAATATATCATTGTTGCTAAGTTGTAATATAAACTGAATATGCCTTTTCATTTCTCCTGGATGCAATTATTTCATCTGTAAAACAAGGATATGAATTAAATGATTCCTCAGATTTCTTTTCCAAGGCTTGCTTGCTTGTTTTGTGGAAGCAAATCAGACTTGCCTAGGATAAGACAGAACCAGTAAAAGTTCTACTAGAAAAGGAGCATTCTAAGGTCTATCCATAGGAATAGGAAAGGTTGTTACACGTGAGCAGACTCTTAGGATGACCCTTTGGCTAAAGAAGGCATCTTGGCGATGGTATTGAGCAGGTATTGACGACGAGAATGACAGTTCAAATCTATCAGCTTCTCTTTGGAAAACAGATGAGGCCATCTGCTTCCATGACGATTTACAAAGCCCTGGAAACCCTCTGGAAGGTCCCTGTGAGTTGGAATTTACTCCATGGCAGTGAGTGGGTTTGACTTAAAAAAAGATTGCATGTTAAATGTTAGTGAAATAGGGACTGGATAGATAAAATACAGTCGTGTGTGTGTGTGTGTGTGTGTGTGTGTGTGTGTGTGTGTAAGAACTTTAAGATAAAATAAAATAAAAGAAGAACTTTAATTGCTGATACAGTCAGATCAAAACAGGGTTGCTCTTTAAAAATAATTAAGACAAGTGGAGTTTCGTTATGAAGAGACTAGTGGGTATTAAGCAAGAGACTGCCATGAAAGTGGTATTTGTGTAGGGAAATTAGCCATCGTGTGTACGATGGGTTGGAGAGAATAAAGGATGAGAGTGACGTAGAAGAAACTGCCATGACCCAGACCTGCCTTCACTATACCCTAGAGCAGTGGGTCTCAACCTTCCTCATGCTGCCCCTTTAATTCTGTTCCTCACGTGGTGGTGACTCCCACCATAGAATTTTTTTGCTGCTACTTCATAATTAATTTTGCTACTGTTATGAATTATGTTAATATCTGATAGGGTTTATTTTCATGGTTTCAAATTGAACATAATGAAAGCGTAGTAATTAATCACAAAAGCAAGATGTAATTATATATTGTAAAATATTTATTTCTAATGACAAATAACTGAAATTTTGTCTTGAAGCATGGTGTAGCATGGGTCATAGCCTTCAAACTGGGTTCTTATATGTGGCTGTTTCTGCATGTGAGTGGACCCAGCTGGAGATGAACAGAGGAGTGGTGTCTTGGTTCCTAAGACCATTGGAAGTGTGTGTTTTCCAATGGTCTTAGGTGAGCCCTGTGAAAGGGTTATTCATTTGACACCACCCCCCTCCCAAAGGGGCCATGACCCACAGGTTGAGAACCACTGCCCTAGCTTGAGAATGGTGTGCTTGAAGACCAGTGGGTGAGGCTGAGAGTGAAGAAGAGTACACAGTTATATTTTTGAGTTCTGGCCTTAGAAACTTAGAAGGGTCAAGCACTATGCTGGTTAAATTTGAAACTCAGCCAGACCTTTTTTTTTTTTTTTATTGGGGACTCTTACAGCTCTTATTACAATCTGTACATATATCCATTGTGTCAAGCACATCTCTACATATGTCATCATCATCTTTTTCAAAACATTTTCTTTCTACTTGAGCCCCTGGCATCAGCTCCTCATTTTTCCCCCTCCCTCCACCATCCTCCGTCCCCCATGTCCCCTTGATAATTTATTCTTTTTCGTTCTTTTCATGTCTTACACTGGCCACTGTCTCATTTCACCCACTTTTCTGCTGTCCATCCCCCTAATAGAGGGGCCGTACGTCGATCATTGTGATCAGTTCCCCCTTACTCCACCCCCACCCCCACCCATACCCTCCTAGTATAGCTGCTCCCCTTATTGGTCCTGAGAGGTTTATCGGCTCTGGCTAAACCATTTAATAAAATGCATACTACCTTGTAGCAGAGAACATTAAGACTTAGCCTCATATTTTCTCTTAAGTTTGTAAAGTTTCCTTAAAACAAATTGTGTACTAAAAATGAGTAAATTTAAATGTTATTTTATTAGTTTCCCAGTGTCTATGTCATCCAACTAAAATCTCCAAACTAAACCCCAAACATCCTTCCTGTTCAACGTTAGCTCTCTTAGACGCCCCCTGCACACACACAGTTAGTTATACTTGCACACTCTCTTCCAAGGGTTCAGACTCTTTTTACCTTTATTTCCTTGTACGTGATGTTCACATGCTTGTCACAAAGCCGTCCTCATTGACTCCATTCCTGTGCAATTAGTCTCTCATCCTCTGGGCAGTCGTGTGCATACCTCTGTGTAAGTATCATACTGTTTTGTGACTGATGGCACTTCTGCCTTTTCTAATTAGAATGTGAGTTGCTTGAAGACATGAATCTAGTTTTATGCAGCTGAATAATCCAAGTGCCAGCTGTGGAGTTCCTGACACATCGGTGTCTGTTGTCATCTCTCCATGTGTTCTTTTTGGCCGTTTAAAGACCCATGACAAAAAGAACTGATTAAGTTGGAGAGATGCATATGGGACTGATGTTGCTAATTCTTTACCTCCCAGCGGCCATGGGCCCCACTTTCCATTAAGTGAAGCGAGGCTTTAGTGAGCAGTGAGTTCCCCATACCTCAGCAGCACATAAAAGGGCTTGCAGATGTGAAAGGAAGAGTCGGCCGACTTGTTTTACTATCAGAGTTTGCAGTCCCCATCTCCAGGAAGCAAAATAGTAAACATCTCATTCCTTTTGTTTCGGTGTTCCAATCATTTCGAGAAATTATCAAGCAAGAAAAGAAATCCTGGAGAAGTTGAAAGACACAGACCTAAGCAGATGTTCGTGGAATCTTAAGGTCGCACTTCTCAGGCAGAATTTTTTTGTTAGCGTTTCAAAGAATAATCTGTCGGCATGTTATTTTCTTAGTAAATTAAAATTCATTTCCTAGGAAATGCCAATCGCCTTACCTTCCTGCTATTAAGCAGAATGGAGCTAATGAATAAATGACCCTGAAGATTGTTGTTGGGGAGGTGGTTACTTTTAAGCACTCTTGAACCACCATTCTATGGAAACTGGCACCGTGTTGAGACTTGAATGGGTGCTGTAAGGAAAGAAACCGCTCTAAGGGAAGGAGTCCTAACTCATCTGTCTGCATTTGAGAGAGAACTCCTTGCTGTCGGCCTCATCAAAATAAATGCAGTGAATTGAGCAATTTGCCCTTGAGGTGTCTACCTTACCCCCTGAATATCGACTCCCACATCCCCACTAGCAGTGAGGTGTCATGGTGGGAGTGGAGAACTTGGAGGAGGAGGGTGTCAAGCACAGTTGCTTTCCCTTTCAAAACAGGTCCAAAATCCAGATTAATATCCACAATACCATATCGCCTTAAGATCTTGCATCCTGCCCAGCACTAGACCTGCAGTATGTCTTTCTCACTCTATGGCGTGTCAGGTACCTGATCCAGGATAATGGACTTGCATGTTGATGGGTGTGAGTATCAAATTTAGTATAAGTTACTATCCATTTCGTATCTTTCTGCCTCCCAGAGGAGAATCTCACTCAAGAATCAGGTTTTGATGAGTTTCTCTTAGAAAACAATGTGAATATAAATGTGGCTGTAACAAGGGCTTCACTGGCTCCCTGTGGGGTAGAATTCCCAGTAATAACAGATTTAGCATGTGAGCTGATACCTTTTTAGTATCACAGGGACAGCATTGTTTAGAGAGAGCCTTGACTCCATTTGAATAGCGCAGAGGATGCCAGGAGGAAGGCCAGAGGAAAGGGAAACGGGAGAGTTCTTGGTTTGTCTCACCCTTACATCAGATGACAGGAAGTCGGAATTGAGATTGGCCACAGCAACCTGTTAAGGCCACATCTGTTTGAATAACTTAGAAGCGCTATAGAAACCAAATAAGCAGGAGGGTAAGGAGTCCCAGAAGAGGATGCAGGGCCGAGTGGCAAGAGCTTAGAGCGATCTCTAGCCTGGAAGAAATCTCTTCCGTGGCTTTTTATATTCTGTACTTGACTGTACCTCCAGCATATAACTGTTTCAAGGCACCCAGGCTTGGATAATTACTCACGGCTGGAGAATTTATAGGAACTGGCCCAGGCTCCCTGCCCCAGCCTCACGGAAGCCCACATCAGTGGTCGAACTTGAAAGCAGTGAAGGAGGTGCCCCTCACTAGGGTTTGAGTTTGGGAAGAGTTTCTCACGAGTGCAGTGTAAGTCCAATACTAACTATGAAATCTCCTGGAAAAGTCCGCCAGTGTTGATTTGTTCTGTGTGAATATGTATTCATTCGTTGACTTTGTTCAGTTTTGAGATAAGTTCAGCTTGAGCTTTTGGAGTATGGGTGTATGTTTCTGCTAGAGTTGAAGTTGTTTATTCATAAATACTATTGCCTTGCCAAGAAATTAAAAATAAATAAATTGACACTATTTTTGAGCTTTTCTCTAGAAGAAAAACAAATGGAACTTGTGGGCCAGACAACTGTTTGGTAGGTGTGGTTTTTTTGTTTGGCATTTTTGTTTTGGACAGACACATAGCCATGACAATTCTAGTTCCCATTCCAAATAGAGGCAAACAACTCTGTTTGCCAAATCAACGAACACAACAGTTTGGAGGAGGCCAGAGGGGCAGGGACGGGGAGGGGGGACCAGGAGAAGTACCGTTATGTTTACCACTGAGATAAATGGCTTGCTTTTAACTTGGCAAGTTAAAATAACCAAGAAGAGCCCTGTAGAATACTCATGGTTTTTCTCTCTCCACAGATATCACCTCCTCAAGCTCCTCCAGAAATTTGGCAAAGTAAAGCAATTTGACTTCCTTTTTCATAAGTCCGGTGCTTTGGAGGGACAGCCTCGAGGTTACTGTTTTGTTAATTTCGAAACCAAGCAGGTAATGGTGGTTCCGCTCCCTTTTCATAGTGCTTATCAAGCTATTACCTAATTATTTGTGCATCCCTCACATTTACTAGAATATCCGTTCCTGGCGGAGGGGCGGGGCGGAGCTATGACTGGTGTCTATACCTGTAGGACCTTCAGCAAACAAATGCATTATTGAGCATCATTCAAAATGTACCCATCTGGGCTGGAGGTCTCGTGCTCTGGCCTTCTTCTCTGACCAGATGCTTCGGAATGCCCACACTCTGTACAGACATCCTCCTCCCTGTTCCGTTCCGTTTGTTCCTTCTGTGGCTGGCCAACAAAAATCCCATTGGCTTTCCATAGTTTTGCCCTGTGGTGCAGAAGCTTTCTCTGTGGTGAGCCACCCACAAACTCTGTATTTTCCTTTGATTTCTTAAAAAATGTACCCTTCTCAGTGTTTCAGAGCAAAGGCTTGCAGATTTGAATATACCAGAAGGGCTCCTAAAATGTCATTGGAGAAAATTCCATCATCTTTTCGTTCTCTTTTTCCATGAAATCCTTCCATACATAGAAGAAGAGAATGTTCCATTCAGTCGTGATAACAGATGTGTATCTTCTTGAATTCATGTTTTAGTCCTGGGCATGAGCATGCATTGATTAAAAAAGAGAATTTGAATACAATATAGAGCTACTGCTTGGTACTCTATAACGTGATTAATCACTTGTAAGCACACTTAATGATTGTTTGTCTTTTGTTTTCATTATTAATAACAATGGTGTCTGAATAATTTTCTTTGATAAAAGTTCTACATGCTAATTACAGATGAAACTATAAAAACCCAAAAAAGAAAAGTCACTTATATGCCCAATACCCAGAAATAATACCTGCTAATATTTATATATAGGTCCCATCTCTCCTTCAAATTAATATGCATACAACACACATAAGAACATATAAAAAGTTCTTAAAGCCTAGTTCGTTTGACCACATAGTGGTTACCTGTTGGGCTGCTAGCCACCAGGGCAGCAGTTCGAAACCGCCAGCCAAAGACAAAAGCCAAAGCTTCCCATCTTTGGCAGTGTAGGGTCACTCTGAGTCTGAATGGACTTGGTGGCAGTGAGTTTGGTTTTTTGGTTAGGTCATGTTTCAGCAAAGAACGCTGGTGGTACAGTGAGTAAGCACTGAGTTGCAGTCTGGACAGGAATCCACCAGACAAGACATGTGACCATCTGCTTCTGTAGATTTCATTAGGATTACAGCCCTGGAAACTTTCGGGCCTTTCAGTTCTGTCCTGTGAGTCCCTATGATTAGGACGAATGGACTCATAAGCCATCATACCATGTTTATCACTGAATGCATGATAACTTTTTAACTGTCTTCTAATTACATCCAGATAACATTCTGTATGGTAATATTCAGCTTTCACTGTATATACATTAAAATGTTAAGTTTTCTGCATCTTTACTTGTGTGTTTTATTAGATGTATCTTAGATCTCAAATTCATCAATATGATTTTTAATCATTGCTTAATACTTCATTTTCTGAGTACTCGGTAACTACCTATTGCCTTCCAGAGAGATGAGATTGAGAGTGTTGTGTGTAATACCAACTCTGGGTATTGCTGATTCTAATATTTGTAAGTAACATAGGCAGTTAAATGATACATTATCATTCTAGTTGGTCAAGGTTTTCTAAGGAAACTGAAAGAATTCTGTAAGTGCGTTGGTGTTTAAAAATATTTTTTTCCTCCATCGTGATAGTGTGATGAGGATTCTGGAGAACCACTAAAATCAGTGTCATAATGAGGGGTGGATGTTGGTTTAGAAACACTGGACTAACAGTCACAAAACCTAGTTTCTATTTCTGGATGTTTTATTTATTAAATTTGAGGCTATCTCTTAAACTCTTCTGGCCTTAGTTTTCATTGAAAATGAATTTGAAACATTTCTCCCTTACTGGCATCTGATTGCTGCTGATGTTAACAGAATTATCAAAATAGGTTGTGGAGATTTGGACTCACCAAATGAAGCTTTGTGTATTTTGAGGAAGCAAGAATGCCCGTGACTATCTGATGCCCAACACAGAATGGATACCCAGTAAATATTTGTTGCCTGTCCTATGACAGGCTCTTGACAAACAAGACACTTGCCAGCAAAAGCAGGCAGGAATGGCTGCTAGACTACACTCCAGCTTCAGCTAGCTGTTCCCTGCCCTGCTCCCTAGGCCTTCTTTCCTGATCTGACCCAAAGGCCTCCTTCACCCCCAGTACACATGGCCGAATGCCTTAGGGCCATCCCTGTGGGACACAGAAGATTTGACAGGATAGGAAAAGATAGCCAGGTGTCCTGGAAATGACTTCGAGTAACTATTATCAACCTTCAGGAATATATCTCGACGTTGGTTCTCCTGCTTCAGATGGAATAAAGGTCTGGGTACTTTAGTGCTGAGAGCCAGATGCCAGAGTCACTCAGATAAACACCTTCATAGGCTATTTTTGACTCACTCCTTTTTCCTGCCTAGTTTCCCTCACTGCCATGTCCATTTAAGCCTTTACTGTTAGTGTGAAGCAGAATCCAGGAAATAGTTGCAGGACCCCTGGGAAGAGAACAGTTTCTTGACATCGTAAGTGCTCTCTATTGAACAGAAAGTTGTAGATGGCGTCGCCCCCTGAGAACCCCATGGACATTTGTGAAGTCGTCGTGATACACTGTCATTTTGTAATCACAGATGTGCTCTTTGAATCCTCACATCAGCCAGTGGGTTCTTTTTGAACCCTCAAAACAGCCAGCTAGCAAGTGATGGTTTATGCATATTCTACAGATAAAAAGGCTTTAATATTCAGTAAGATTACGTGAGCTGCCAAACATCACACTGCCAGCAAGAGAGGAAAGATTGAGTTGAATTCTTAACCTGAAGGGCTTCAAAAGCTCATTCGCTTTTTGTAATGCTGCCCTTTTAATGGTAAGCCCTTTGCCAGTTATTTACCAAAAGCAGTGTGGCTAGAGACTCCACCACCAAGGGAGCGGCCCCCTGGGAGCGAGCTTACAGCTCGCTAGGCATTTGCACATTTGACTAACTTTCCTTCCTTTTCCGAGCAGGAAGCAGAACAAGCCATCCAGTGTCTCAATGGCAAGCTGGCTTTATCTAAGAAGCTGGTGGTGCGATGGGCTCATGCACAGGTAAAGGTATGTCCCAAGAGGCAACAAGATACCATCAGGTCTCATCCTCCACGAGTTTTCTAACAGACCCTGGTCCACTTCTCCGTTTGCATCCAAGCCTCTTCACATCTGGAACAGTCAAGCTTCGCTCTCTTACTTGTATTCCCCATGTGGGTGGCTAGATTTTTCTTTTGCAAAACACCTCAGGAAGGATTAAGTTCCTCCGTTGTTCCTTCCCACCTGTCCACAGATCCTGCTTCTGATTGATTTCCCATGTGGCTGATGTACGTGGACCTCTGTTGCTTTTCAGTAGGGTTGTCCTTGGGGGGCGGGGGATATTTATTTTTCAAAGGAGTTGCTCTAGGCAATCTTAGACTCTTCCCAGACTCTTTAGCTCAGTGGAGAGCTCAAGCGTTTGATTCTGAATGCTTGATAAATGTATGAGTGTGTCAAGCACTGTCATCTCCTGACTCAGTTATTTTGAGAGTTACTCAGGTGTGAGCCTGTCAGCCTTTGCAGTGCCTGTGTTAACTCCAAGCTCTGGGAAGTGGCAAGCGTTCTTGCTCATCCTGTCATTGGTCTCTTGGGAGAAAGCTTTAGATAAATGGATTTATTTTTTCTTTTTGAATAAAGGAAAGGGGGGATTGCATCCCATGGCCGCTGGCACAGAGGTGGTGAGGTGTGAGTGACCTAGCACGATGCCAAGAGTTGATGATCCTCCGCTCTGTCTGTGGTGGGGTCTGACAGATACACCTGTGAAAAGACTTGTGGCGGCTAATGGCTGAAGTTCCAGCCTTTAGCGATGTGAGCATGGTTTTTGATCACTCTGCTCCTTTCCCAACAAACACTAGTAAAAACTCGCTGAAATTAACCAGAATTGTGTCAGAGTGCCTAACCTGAAAAATGAAGCACAGACACTTTGAATCTTTCTGAGGAGTTCAGGTAGTCATAGCGCCTTCTCAATTTCTGGGACACATTGCCTTAAAAATAGAAACAGCCAGAAGTCCCAAATACTTTTTATTCCAACGAAAGCCGAATCTCATTTGGCAAACTGGCTGCCGTGTTCTCATTCTGCATCGCTCTGGAAAGGCTGGCAGAGGCGGCACCCAGCATTCCCGCCTCTCACGGTCAAGGTGCCAAGCGGCCCTCCTCTGCACGGCCCCTGACCGGAAGCTCCAGATTGCTCTTTCGGTGAACTTAATAGTTTAATTAGAGCTTCATATTTACTTTTTATAAAAAGTATGCTACATTCTTGGACAGCGCGGCGATTGGGGGTGCCAGCCCACCTCACAGTCAAAAATCCATATGTGAACTTTGACTCCCCCAAAACTCATTCTACTGTTGACCAGAAGCCATTTAAAAAACAAACAAACAGGTAGCACACCTTTTGTCTAGTTTATGTGCAGTCACCCACATACACGCGGCATTTTCAATCCAAGATGAAAAGGTATTTGGGTGGAGGGGGGGGGAGGGGGAAGCAAAGATGTCTGTCATGCCAGCTAACATTAGCTACCACAACAGCTTCTCAGACTTCCTTTTCTGTTTTCACAGCAATCCCTAGCTGGGTCCATTTGTCTTCAGATGGCAGGCACCCACAGCTGCGGACCACAGCCTGCAGTGAGATAAGTCATTGCCCTTGGTCTCGAAGTGGCATGACTTTGCCTGGCTCCTGAGCGCACTACCAGCGCCACTAGTAGACTTCGCCTGGGGCCCGTGGTGTGTTAGTCAAGGTTGATAATACTGCATCAAATGTAGTGAAAAAACCCGTGACTCGTGAGCAGCGCCTTTTACTGTGATGTGCCGCGTACTGCAAGATAACCTACTCACAGAGATGAGTAGCAACACACAATGTGGGGGACTTTTGGGTTTGCTTGTTTTTAATTAATAAGAGAACCCACACAGTTCAAATCCACGTTCAAATTTGATTACCTTTTTACTAGAGATTGTTTTCGAAATCATTTCTAAATCTTTCCCATTAAAGCCTTTTAAGAGTTGGCTCATTTAGTAGAATTTCTAAGTGCTTTAAGTAAGGTAAATATTGTAACAAGTGGTAGGTGGCACGCAAAATAAGTATACAAGAGGGCATTCCTGCTGTGTATTTGTACCATCTGTACATTCAGAAGGTGAAATTATTTCCCTGACAAATAAAGAAGACTAATCAGTGAAAAACTGTTTCTCACGCTTTTTTTTTTTTTTCCAAAGCATACAGGCCCAAGTTTTGTGGAATTTTACATTCATTCAATATGTGAAATAGCCCTAAAAAATTATCTCCAGATGAGCAGAGGCAGCCCTGGCGGGATTGATGTTTCTGAAGGTGTGCATGACAATAGCGGGCTGGTTTCTGCCGGTGACGTTTGCCTTTCTCTTCCTTCTAGAGATACGATCATAACAAACATGATAAGATGCTTCCAATCAGCCTTGAGCCATCCTCAAGCACGGAGCCCACTCAGTCTAACTTAAGGTAAGAGGGCGCTGCGGAGACAGAGGTAGACACACGCGTTTAATCTAGAGCTGGAACCATCTCTTCATCCTCAGCCTTCGTTCATGTCCTATAAATCTTCAGATGAGTCTTTTAGAATAGAGTCTATAAAATTTGATTTGTTGAGAAGTTTGTTCAGTACATTTCTTCCCCTACACCTCCTCTTGCGAGGGTTCAAGAGCTCAAAAGTTGTTAAGTGCACCTTCTGTGTACCAGAATTGTACGTGGTACAGGTGATACAATGATAGCACTAACTTGACTCTAAAATCAAGCATTTTAATAAGACCTTGGGTCTCTTTGGTGACTCATCACAAACACCAAAGAGCAACTCGTCCTTCCCCAAATATGAGTCCCTCTTATATAGAACTTTAGTTTGAAGCAGTTTAATTCTGGGAACCATATTAGCAACTATAGCAGTTTAGTTCCTATATGGAAAAATTGTCATTACTTCTCGGTGGTTAAGTTAAAACAGAAGGGTTTTGTAGAGAAACGAGAGGTTAAGTGATGGTTGGACTTTCATTGTAGCGCAGGGAAAAAATTTTAACAATAGCAGGGATTTGTGGAGCGGCACAGTGCTCAGTACTTGACATACAGTGTGTCACTCAAGTGTCATAAAGGCTTACAGAATTCTGGTGCCAGGACTGAGTTCACTTGACATTTTCAGAAACTGAAATGTGCAGAGGTAAACTATTCTGCCCAAGATCACAGAGTCAGGATTCAAAGCCAGATGTGCTGGACTTCAGTCAGGAAAGCAATGTCTATTTGGAGGAAGGACCACAAAGATGAGAAAGGTGTCTTTCTTATGTATCAGACTGCTGCAGGGAGGCCCCTAGGTGATGCATACGATCTGTGCTCCACTTCTGACCTAAGGCTTGGCCATCTGAACCCACTGGCCTTGCCAAGGGAGAAAGGCCTGGTGATCAACTTCCATAAGCATGACAGCCAAGAAAATCCCAGAAGCAGTTCGGCTCTGTACCACTTGGGGTCGGCATGAGTGAGAATCTACTATGACAGTCAGTTTTCCCAAAATGTTTCCAGGTGAGTCAGAAAAGATAAAACTAGACCATTGAAGACGAACCAATCAGAGTGCAGTATAGCACCAAGGAAATATACAACTTTCTTCTAGGTCTTTAATGCTTCCTTCCCCCCACTATCATGACCCCCAATTCTACCTTATAAATCTGGCTAGACCAGAACATGTACACTGGTACAGATAAGATCTGGAAACACAGGAAATCCAGAACAGATAACCCCCTCAGGACCAATAATGAGAGCAGTGATACCAGAAGGCAAGGGAAAGGTGAGGAGAGGAAGAGGGAACCAATAACAATAATCTATATATAATCCCCTCCCTGGGGGATGGACAACAGAAAAGTGAGTGAAGGGAGACATCGGACAGTGTAAGACATGACAAAATAATAATTTATAAGTTGTCAAGGGTTCATGATGGAGGGAGAAGAAAAAAATGAGCTGATACCAAGGACTCAAGTAGAAAGAAAATATTTTGAGAGTGATGACAGCAGTAAATGTATAAATGTGCTTGACACATGGATGGATATATGGGTTGTGATAAGACTTGTACGAGCCCCCAATAAAGTGACATTTAAAAAAAAAAACTAGACCATTGAAATAAATTGTATCATTTCTAATTTAAGTTAAATGCCACCACTGCATCTTAATTTTGTGTTGCCTTTATTGTTTTATTCTCCCAGAAATAAAAGAAAAATGATAAAGATTTTGATGTACTCACTGCCAACTTAAGCTCTTCTATTCCTACCCTCCCCATTATGTTACAATGAACATGATTTTAACTTTTCATTGTCAATGTTTTCCATTTGTTTCCAAGTAGCATAGTGTTTTCCTTTTGTTAC
The DNA here is from genome assembly GCA_004026705.1 of Nesogale talazaci. Taxonomy (NCBI): domain Eukaryota; kingdom Metazoa; phylum Chordata; class Mammalia; order Afrosoricida; family Tenrecidae; genus Nesogale; species Nesogale talazaci. Next base: position 55,980 of record PVJH01012765.1, read on the forward strand.
ATTTCTATTAATAAAAAGACAAATACAACTGCCATCAAGTCAATGCCTGCTCATAGAGACCCTATAGTACATATCCATGCCTAATTAGAGAAAGGTGTTTCTCTATGACCCATACAGGTGAATGGTTCTACCCTTAAAGGAAAAGGTACTGGAATATTATAAATTTGTTTTCTAGTTTCTTGCCCATGTACAAGTATGAGCATGTGTGGCATATACAAGAAGGGTTGATGGGGGAGATGTCAGGAAAAGATCGTAGAATTTTTCTCCTGGGCTTTTGAAGCTCCTTGAATGTCCCTCTTGAGGATCCATAAAAGGCCATGTGTACAGTCCCTCTTCTGAGTAAATAATCTCTCCCTGACTGGAGACTGTTGTCAGTCATCAAGAATGGGAAATATGGGGCAGAGCCCAGGTGGCGTAGTGGTTGAGTGCTGGACCGTGGCCCATTGGCTTAGCGGTTCAAATCCAGCAGCAGCTCTCCGAGAGCAAGGTTGGGTAGCTCCCACAACCACCAGAGGGCAGTGATGCCCCCCGACCCACCCAGCAAAAAAAAAGAATGGGAAATACAGGGAGTCCAGGACCAGAAAAGATCCCTGGCCTGCATGCTGTGGTTTCTGGCCCACAATGGCCCCAATCTTCTGTAGTGTTTCCTCATACGTCTCCTCCAGCTTCCAGCCTGATGGGAAGCTGGAGAAGGAAAAGGCAAGGACTGACAGGCGGTTGAATCGCTGGCCCTCTGCAACTTACTAGCTGTGTGAACACTGGGTGAATCGGTACCTGTCTGCATCTGCTGCTTTATATGTGAAATATGGATGATACAGATCTTTACTGTATTTTATTATAGGATTACAGACAATACATATAAAATGATGGGCATAGTGCACAACTCATTATTCACTCTCTGATAGTTAAAATAGTCTTTATTAGCACATTCGTCAATAAAAAGAGACTCTTGCAGTATCTCCAGACTGTTTTGTGTGGGTCCGTCATCCCCCACCCCCCCCTCCACTCCCAGTTATTATTATTCAGTGATTCAGAGGGTAGTGCAGTGTAATGGATAGTAGCCTGGACTCGGGGGTCAGGTTATGTCTGCATCTCGGCTGTGCTGGTTACTGGCCGTGCGACATTGGGCACCTCCATTTCTTTAAGAAGAACCTACTGTGTAATGTGGTTTTCATTCCTACCAACATTATTTTTGCCTACTCTCTGACAAGCACTAAGGTGATACACTGTTTTTTGTGCCTGAGGACAAAGTGTAAAACACGTGAACTAGTACTAACAGTGCTAGGGCGAAGAGTGCAACCATCATGGATGTTTCAGACTTAACCATTTCCATAAAATGAGAGCACTAGCTGCCTTTTTCTGCTCTCGACGTGAAGTGTTTCATCACTCATGACGTGCATGTGAGACACCAGCAGGACAAAAATATTCTAAATGTACCCAGGCCCACTCTGATCCTTTGCTATCCTTTTTCCAGTGTCACCGCAAAAATCAAAGCCATTGAAGCAAAGCTGAAAATGATGGCAGAAAATCCTGATGCTGAATATCCTGTAGCACCTGTTTATACCTACTTTAAGCCATCGGATAAAAAAAGGACTACTCCTTATTCCAGAACAGCTTGGAAAGCTCGAAGATGATGCTAGTGAATTTCTGGAGCCTCAGAAGCAAATGGTTCTCAGCACCTGACATCCTCTGTCTTTGTCCTCTCTAGATGTGAATGGGGTATCCACCAGAGCACAGTCACACGGCAGCGGGTGACACGTAACATTTTTGAATTTTGTGATGGATGTGTCTCCCCTGCAGCCTGTGTGGAATGGAGCATCATCCAGAATAAATTGGATTGTATCCAAAATTGCGAACTGCACACTGGGGTGCTCTAACCGGCTGGTTTGTTGGGCTTGGTCACTCCAGGAAGGTAGAGTGTGCCAGAGAAAAAAGAGAACACAGACACTGTTACTATTTCAATCACGAAACTCAATTTACTAATGTTCTTTTTAAAAATTAAAAACTGGTCATGTTCCTGTACTCTAGGTTCTGTGGGACATAAAGGCAAACAGACGGGGTGGAAAATGAGCGATTTTTAAATTATGTTCCAAACTGTTGTTTCAATATTTACCATGGAAATTCCTCCAAAAAAGAGAATGTTCGTGGCACAAAGTTGCTGCTTGTTTGAGCAAATGTGGTCGTCTCTTTAAGGACCCTACTGGTCCTTTGAGAATCCCAAATAGGAATACATGGTGTATATCTTAACATTGTTGCCATTGGTAAAAGTTTCCAAACAAATTCAGCTTTTTATACCACAGCAGAAGTTACATTTGGAAGTCCAACTTTTCTCTATAGTGATTTTTTTTTAATCTAAATAATCCTACCTTCTGTAATACCAAATGTTGCTATTAACTTGGGACTTTTAAAATTGCACTTACTGCATGAGATTGTTTTTGTAGCATGAGGATGTTCTATTTGGAATTGTATCATGATCAGTCTGAATAGAAAAGCAAGGTTTCTTTGAAAACGTAGAAATTGCTATTTGACTAGCTCTCAAATGTATCGTTTCCTAGTAATTGTGTCGGGTCTGAGACTGTACTGTCTTGTGAGGGGTGGGGGTTGGGGGACCTACGGTGGGTACATGGAGCCCGTGGAGCAGGCACTACTCAAGCACCAAGATCATGATGGCCTCTTGATGGCTGCCCATCAAAGGCTCTGAGGACTCCGGTCTTGAGAATGATGCATTGTTTATAAAGTATACTTCATCCTGGATTTCTTTCTTTCTTTTTTTGGCCTCTCTGAACATTTTAACGATACAGAGAGAGGAAGATTTTGAGAGTTCTTCAGTCAGCAGGGGCGTGGTCATTTTGGTGCCAAGTGTGATGGCCTGTCTCGTGGGGCAGCGCCATTGCCCGTTGTCTGTTAGCAGGTAAATCTCTGCTACTCCTGCTGCCCCACCTGGTGATTGCAGACTGTTTACTACCATGGTTCATAGCTTTCCTTATAGGAACGTCAGTCTTCCCGTGAGCAGAAAGGAATTTACGACACTTGAATCAACACTTAAGCATATCGAAGTTTCAGAATTCACAGACTGGCTCAGAGACATTCTTGCCACTTTCCCCTAGGTCTCTTTAGATAGCATTGCAAATGCTTTCTGCGTAGCTGTGTACGTAATGTAAGTAACTCTCTTTCCACTTGGAGACTCGTCCAGGGAAATGGAAGGACTATCTCCCTATTTTCCAGTGACTTTTTGGAGTATAGAACTCACCATGTTATCCTTCAGCCTCCAAAGGATGATGGTCGAGTAGGTTTTACTTAATGCCAAATAGTCTTCTATTTTTAATAGGAATTTAGAAAAAAAAACAACAACTTTGAATTATAAAGAGTTGTTTCCTTTAGAAACCAGATCTATTTATTTGTATTTAATGTCTATTATTTGTACCAATTCTTATTCCTCTGTGTGAATAAATGCAAGAAAGTATTTACGTGGTTGTGTCTTCTCTCATCCATCTACTGGACTGAAGATTGTAGCTCTGAAGGTACATTCCCACTTAGGACTGGGCTGGTGTGTCCAGGCGGGGTGCTGCTTCTGGATTCGCTGCTGGTCACAACTCCCTGGTGAGAGGCAGCTCCCAGAGCCGTACAGCTACTCCACCCCATTCTGCTCTCCTGCTTCTGTTATTACGTGAAGAAACTAGCTCTTTTCATGATAAATGAAACCATTTGAAGAGTTGGGCATGAAAGTCCCAACGAGTTTTATGCCATGTTGATTCCCTCCTTGCAAGTAGAGATTTCAAAGGAATAAACATAGGAGTTCACACAGCAGTCAGGGAAAGTACTTGTGAAATACAAGTCAATTGTTGTTGGGCACTTTGCTGAGATAATCTGTACTTTGGGTAAAATTATTCTTTGGTTTGCCGTTTTGTTAAGATTATGTTACATGAGCCCTGGTGGCGCAGTGGTTTTGTGCAGGGCTGTGGCCCACAGGGTTGAAGGTTCAAATCCAGCAGCAGCTCTCCAGGAGCAAGGCTGGGCTTCCTACTCCCTCCAGGGGAGTGATGCAGGGGAAAAAAAAAAAAGATTACGTTACTTCTGGTTCTGAACTTCACTAGAGTATAAATAAATGTAAGGAACATATTCAGGAGGAGAGAGGATGAATTATCTTCTTAATCTGCGCTCCTGTTTTCTCAAATGTAAAACCATTTGAACTCGTTGATTTTGTAACTGACATCTCAGTGCTGGGAAAGAGGAAAGCTTTCTTCACAGCTCCTCAGAAGTCAACAGCAAAAGTGGAAACCAGGCTGAGACCCAGTGACATAGTGGTTGTGTGTGGGACTGTGGCCCACGGGGCTGATGGTTCAAATTCAGCAACAGCTCTCTAGGAGCAAGGCTGGGCTTCCTACTCCCACCATGGCGGTGATGCCACAAAAAAAAAAAAAAAAAAGTGGAAACCAAATATTCTAGTGTCCTATCTTGTTTATTAGGATGTGTACATTAATTTCTGAATTGTCAAAGGCATTTGTGATGTTTTTTACAGGCTCTAAAAGGGCAGGATGAATTCTTATAAATAAAATGTTAGAAAGTCCCCATGTGTAATCTCTACATTCTTAAAAGGTGACTGATTCCCTGGTTTCTCCCATTTCTATCCAGTCAGCTCTACCTTCAAAGAACCCAAATCTGAACCATTTCTCAGCACTTCCAAGACCGCTCTTTTCAGTAGCCCTCACCATTGCTGAACTTGCAGTATCCTCCAGATAATATCCCTGCTCCCTCCATTCCCTGTGTCTACTCCTTTTTCCACAAAGGAGCCAAAGCAGCCCTTTTAAAATGGGAACATGTCATTCTCTTGTCAGTGACTATCACTTCTAGACCCCAACCTATGGCCTCTCTGTCGCTTTGCTCACCCTCCAACCACACTGGCCTCATTCTTTGGATGCAGGGTAACTGCCACCAGAGACCAGCCATGGCTCTTCCTTTGCCTGGAGTGTGCTTCCCCACTAGCCACAGAGCCAGCTCGTTTGAGTCATGTCTGCTCCAATATCAGTGCTCAAAGGGTCCTCCCTGTCACCCTCAGCCCCTTATTGCTTGATTTTCACATCACAGCATCACATCTCTGTGGTATGTCTGTGAGTGGAGTCCTTTGTACACTGTTGTATCACCAACATTTTACATGTGTTCCGTATCATACATGCTGAATATGCGTTCAATGAACAATCACGGTATGTGAGAGCTGAAGGACTGGAAAGCTGGCCTCCTGTATAGCAGATGAAAAAATGTAGGATCCCAGAGAGAGTGACTGTATTAGCCAGGTTAGCTAGAGAAACAAAACCAGGAACACATGTCTAAGAAAGAGCTTTATATCAAAGAGCAATTGTGTATTGAGAAAACAACCCAGCCCAGATCAGGTCCCTAAGTTCGGATATTAGCCCATATGTCCATTACTAGTCCATGAACCCCTCTTCAGACTCACAGCAGCACATGCAGCAACGCCAAATGCAGGAAGAACACAGGACGGGGTGAAAAGTCCTGTGGATCCTGTGGCAGTGGAAGCCTCTCCACGCCGGCATGATGCTCCTTCAGCTGAGTGTGTCTCCTCACAGGAAAGTGAGGCAGAGATGTGGCCCGGCTCCAGGAAGGAGAGGAAGTTCCCAGAATCCTCATGAGTAGGCCATGCCCACAAGGAGGCACCATCAGGAATTATAGAATTGACATGAAATGATTTAATACAGTGACTTGTCCAGAATCACATGGTGGGGGGAGAGGGCCGAGACTGCAGCTTTAGTTCAATGTGTTTTTTACCCACGTGTTGGCAAATCAGCCTGTGCCTCCTCTACAGCCCACGAGCTAAGAATGATCTTTACACGCCTTGTGAAAATTAGATAAAATCAATAAATTTGACTGCAGCACAGCCATGCCCATTGCTTGCCTAATGTCAAAGCGGCTGGCCTTGAGCAACACTGCTGCTATACAAGGGAACTTCAAGAAGCTCATGCAAAAATCCAATTACGTTTTAGTTCATTTTTGCCCCACAAACTTTTTGAAGCCCCTCGTAACAGAAATAAAGAGTTCAGAGCATTGCCCCAAATATTTACTATCTGACCCATCATTGAAACAGTCTGCTGACTCCTCTTCTAAACTGCTAACAGCTAAGTCAGAAGGTTTGCTACACAATCCTTCCAACCTTTATTGAACAAAATCAAGTTACGAAGTTCATTTCTCAACATTGCCTCCACCTAGGTCAATATGCTTCCAAAGGTGATGGATGGTTCCATCTCTAAGCCAGCAATTCCCAATTCCTCATTTCACAACTCTTTCATACAGGTCCTCGTGTTGTGGTGATGACCCCCCAACCATAAAATTATTTTCATTGCTACTTTACGATTGTTTGCTACTTTTATGAACCGGAAAACCCCTGTGAAAAGGTCATGCAACCCCCAAAAGGAGTGTGACCCACCACTTAGAGTCTTAGCCTTCCCTGGAGAATTTACGTCAAACTGGCAATTTTAGGATCCTCAGAGAACACATCAATCTTTCTTTTGAAACTTCTGGGGATTGGGGGGAACAAACAGAAGTTCAAAGAGTCAAAACCAGGGCTGTAAGATAGAGGGGATGTGACGATAACAAGTGTGCAAATGTGGTCTGCATACAATTGATGTATGTATGGATCATGATGGGAGTTGTATGAGCCCCCAATAAGATGATTCATTAAAAAAAAAGAGGGAGAGGCTGAACTCCGGTGGCACAGTGGTTGTGTATGGGACTGCGGACCACAGGGTTGACGATTCAAATCCAGGAGCAGCTCTCCAGGAGCAAGGCTGGGCTTCCTACTCCCACCAGGGCAGTGATGCCACCAAAAAAACCCAAAAAAAACGGGAGGGAGGGGAAAAGAGGAGCTTATATCAAGGACTCAAGTGGAAAATATGTGGAAATGAATATGGCAACATGTGTACAAATATGCTTGATACAAATGATGTATTGAATGTTATAAGAGCTATAAGAACTCCCAATAAAATCATTTTAAAAAATAGAGGGGGGCTGAGGCCCGGTGGTGTAGTGGGACTGCGGCCCACTGGGACGGAGGTTCAATTCCAGCAGTGGGGCAGGGCCTCCTACTCCCACCAC
>PVJH01012766.1:0-62982 GCA_004026705.1 Nesogale talazaci
GCCTCTTAACACCTCTCACAGATGTCTGGGGTCTCATTTTCATTTCTCTGTCATCTTAATTCATATTTTTCTCCTTCTCACCCCCATCTGTTCTGGTCATTCTGTAATCTCCAACCACTAGAAGTGTATAAAGATGTACACTGGCGGAGTGAGCTCATTGGCTGAGCAGATAGCCAGTCAGCTTCAAAGGAAAGAGCAGCCCAGAGCCCTCCTAAACAAGAAGGAACTGGTAAGAGACGTGCCAGGGGAGCTGTCCACGCCAGGCAGGCGCAGTGGTCGTGGACACAGCTGGGAGGGTCCAGATGGCTCGGTCACGTGTAGAGCCCAGTCCACTCTGCGGCGATTGTGGGAATTCCAGTGACCAAACCTCTAGGAGTGCAGCAGCCTTCTGAAATGTCAGGCATCCCCTGAGGGGTCTCAGAGTGAACAAGCCAGCGGCAGGCGCAGATCCATGAGAACCACAGGGCACCGAGGACCCGTGTCACGTGCCACCCTCGCAGCATTTTGTCAGAACGCTGGTCCTGGATAGTCACAAAGTGGGAGGTAGGGGCGTCCACAAAAGTCACGCGACTTCGCCCTGCTGTCAGGTGTTGATCACGCCCACTCAGGGCCTGACAGTGCCAGGGAGCGTAGTGGACACCCGCGGCACGGACCCTGCTGCTGCTGCAGCCTCCTACGTGGGGGCGGGGCCGCGCCAGGCACGCCCTAGCCCACATGCAGAGCGCAGGGTGAGGGGCCGCTCTGCCCACCTCCGGGGGCCAGCCCTGACCGGGCCTCCTGCCCCTTTCTCCTCCGCCCAGGGCTCCATCAAGAAGGAGTTCCCACAGAACCTGGGGGGCAGCGACACGTGCTACTTCTGCCAGAAGCGCGTCTACGTGATGGAGAGGCTGAGTGCCGAGGGCAAGTTCTTCCACCGGAGCTGCTTCAAGTGCGAGTACTGCGCCACCACCCTGCGCCTCTCGGCCTACGCCTACGACCTGGAGGACGGTGAGTGCGCCCGCGCCCCTGCAGCCGCCCCTGCCGCCGGCAGGCTTTTATATGAGGGCCTTGCAAGAACGTTCCAGAAAAACCGAACTGAAAGATGGTGGGATTTTCCATATGTTTTCTTGAGGCCCCTTTTGGACGCTGGTGTGAAAACGACAGCAGGAGGCTCAGTGGGTGCCGTGCCCCTCCTCCCCACGGGGTTGCCCGTTAGAATGGGCCCAGGGACAACACGTGTGTCTTCCAAAAGTCCATGGGAAAAATGAAAACTTTCCACCCCCATTTTGAAGCTCTCTGGTGGTTTCTTCCTGTCATCCTGCTTCTCTTGCTCTGGTACTAAGCCTATAAATAGATGCACATAGCTCTATTTCCCCACCCACATACAGGAATATGTTTACATGCGTTCACGCCTGTATTCAGACTTCTGTAAGTGCCCTCTGCCCCCTAGTTCCTTTTACTCTCTTCTTGCCTCACTGTCATGCTCAGCCTCCTTTGGGTTTCAGTTCCATTGCCCTTGATCAAGCCCTACCAGGTCTCCTTAACTCTTGTTGCCATTGCTTTTGGATCACTTGTTGTCCCCCTGTCCCTGGCTTTGTTCACACCCACTTCCCGCCCCCCTCTCTATGCACCCCCCCAACCATTGATCCTGTTGTTTCTCCTCAGATTGTTTGTCCATTATTACAGATTCTTAAAGGAGATTGTGGCCATACTGGATAGCATAACCCATGACCTACTCTCCTAAAACAAATTTTAAATACAGCAAATCTAAAGCACATCAAGACTACAGTAAGAAACACTTCATTCCCACTAGACTGGCTAAGATTAAAGGAAACAACTGTTGATGAGGATGTGGGGAAATTGGAACCCTTGTCCGTTAATGAAAATGCAACATGGTACAGCCACTCTCGAAACTTTAGAGATTTCATAAAGTTGAACGTGGAACTACCTTATGAGCCTGGAATTCCTTTCCTAGGTATATCCCCAAAGACGTGGAAGCAGAGAGCCACAGGGGCATGTGTACCCCTGCGTTCACAACAGACAAAAGCTGGATGGGTAACAAGATGGAGTAACCAGAGTACTACTTTGGAGAAGAAATGCGGTCTTGATTTAGATCCCAGTATGGCAGTAGTTCCACGACATTGTATTGAGCAAAATAAGTCGATTGTAAAAGGGCAAACATAGTTGGAGGAAAGTTTATTAGTTGTTATGAAGGCACGGAAAGAAGAGAGAAGATGAGCCAGCGGAGACAGGTGTGGTGAACACCCACAGCTGGTGATTATAATTGGCTCCAAGTTCTACACCTGTAAAAAGTTCCTTTGGCACAAGTTTGATGGCAGATACGTAAGACAACCACAGAATAGCAGCTGGGAAGACTGCTTGTGTGCAACCCCGAACCTGATGGCTTTGGTTTCTTGGTTTAGGGGTTTCTGTCTCTATCTCTCATTTAGTACGACTTGAGTCTTAAAAGGTTTCTTGCAGCCATCCAAGGCCCAACCACTGGTCTCTATTCACCTGGAGCTGTGGGAAGAAGAAAGGCCTGGGACAGGAAGAGGTCATGTCCTTTGTAGCCGCCCTGATGGGAAAGCTCGCCTGCTCCCAGTGCGTGGGATCAGAGCTGGGTGGTGCCCTGCTACCATTTTGATCCAAGGTTATATAGATAAATCCTGATCCAGCAGGGAGAAATTCCCATAGACTCCAGACTTTAGGAGCCATGAAGGAGGAATAAATCCCTGAAACTCTTACACTGTGATAACTCACACACTTTCCATCAAAAATAGCCCCAGAAGTTCCGAAGCTGTAAATGTTTACAGCAGCAGAAAGCCTCGTCTTTCTCCTGAGAAGTGGCCGGTTAGTTTGAATTGCTGACCTTGAAGTTAGCAGGCTAACTCATAGTCTACCACAGCACCAGGACTCCCGATAGTTTATCTTAGCTAGTGAAAAATACCTGCTTGAGCATTGTGTTCTTTTAAGAACAACCTTTATCAGGCTGAGCCCTGGTGGCCTAGTGGTTGTGTGCAGGACTGCAGCCCACAGGGTTGACGGTTCAAATCTAGCAGCAGCTCTCCAGGAGCAAGGCTGGGCTTCCTACTCCCACCAGGGCAGTGATGCCACACACACACTCAAAAAAAAAACACCTTTATGAGGGCAAAGTGACAAAAGCAAAGGGGAAGATGAGGTGGGAATCTTGGGGTGGGATGGGACAGTGAGTTGATGTTCCTGAGAGAAGAATCTCTCAGCAAGGGAAGAGAAGAGTGATGGCACAACTCCCAAGAGTGTGACCAGTGTCACCAACTAGGTCCATGGAGTGTTGAATTGCCCTGTCTAGTCTCAACAGTGAAATACAAGTTAGGGAAAAATGAAATGAGGGGAGAGAGAGAGAGAAAAAGAAACAGACTCCACAGCAGTAAGACTGCTCGTTGCCTGGCCCTCCGGGTACACTGGTTAAATGACAGTAGCCATTAGTGGATACTTCTGTTGGGAAAACATGATACCCGTAAGTATCATGACAAATCCATGGAAATCCATAAGCTCTGTTTTTCTGAAGATTTGTGGGATTGGGGCATAGCGGAAGAACACAAAGGTAAACAAGGGACTTGGGAGGGACAGAAGGAACAAAGGATGCCAGCCACACCATCATGTTCTTTCCACTGAAGCCTTTCGGCTTCACTTAAAGGAGCAGGAACACAAACTTGTCAAAGCTCACTCTTCGTTTCTGCTTCAGTCTCTTCTTTCCTTTTTAAAAACCCAGTTCTTCGTGTAAGGTTGGAGTCACTCGAAAATGACCCTGAGTGAGGCCCCGGGGAGAGCTGTGATTGGTGGCTTTCTGACCTGTCCTCACCCCCACCTCGTAAGAAAGGTATAGAACCCTCGGCCCAGGAAAGACCTGTGGTCACATCCGAACTTGTTTTTGCACAGTGCTGTTCACCATCCGCAGGTCAGTCCTTGACCCCTGGCCACCCTGTGCCCAGTGAGATGGGACCCTGTGGTCCATGGGGCTTCCGTCGACTGGCTTCAGGAGCAGACCACCCTGTCTGCCTTCCCAGTGACCCTGGTCTGGCAATCACAGCAGCACAGCCCCGGTGGGCTCTGGGGGCGGACAATGGGGTGACTGTGGGAGAGCCCTGGAACTAGAGAATTTCACCGCTGACCCTCCACTGCCTCTGAGGAATAATGGTTAGCCCTGACTTTACTATGGCACACCTGTCGGGTTATCTTCAGTTGTGCTCTGCCCATGGTGTGTCATAGGCTTTGCTGCTGGGGTTTTGTTTCTTGTCATGATCATGACCCTCAAGTGGGACATGCGCTGATGGAAAAGGGGTGAACCGGCTGGCAGCAGACTTGACAAGCGGACAGTGTGGTCCCAGCAGGGTTAATGCCCAGCCCTCGAGCCCCCACGCCTCCAGCTAGCACTCCCATTCTCTCTCGGCTTCCCCAGAAATGCTGCCCCCAGCTGTTCGTGTGACCACGTCTTTGTTCCTCACACACTGCCACTTTGTTTGCTGGCCAGGCCACGCAAGCCTCACATCTCTGTTCCGAACACTGACTGGGTGGAGGCTTGGGGCCCTCACATGCTCAGGGGAAGAGCCCTTCCCCTCACCCCCAGTGTCAGGCAAAGGGGGGAAGGTGGGCGTGACCCAGGGAGGGACTGTCAGCTCTGGATCAGAAGCCCAGGCAACGCCGGCCTCCTGTGGTCGGAGGAGACCAGGGCGTGCTGAGAACAAGAAGCCTGCCCAGCGTACTCTCACTCCCTCTTTCCTCGCGCCTCTCTTCCCACAGGGAAATTCTACTGCAAACCCCACTACTGCTACCGACTCTCCAGCAACGCGCAGAGGAAAAGACCAGCAGTGGCGCCTCTCTCTGGAAAGGTAGTTGTCCTCAGTTCTGTAAGTGGGGGAGAAGCCATGGGCCCCTGTCGTGCTGGACACATGTGTTATCACCGGCCAGGCTGCCACTGGGCATGAAGGGGACAGCCAAGAGGTGTCGCAGGCCAGTGAAGGAAGGGGCCCGGCTTGTCACGTTCCACTCAGACAACCCCCCACCATCACTTTCCTGTGTTTTTGAGTGAGAAGCAAGGGGCATTCCCTCCCCTCAGTGGCCTCTGCCCCCTCCGCTGCCCCGCTCCACAAAATGCTGAATTGCTCAGAACACAAACTGCAAGTCAGCCTTCAGTACAGGGGCGACGACTAAGCAGAAGGGAGGGACGGCGTAAATCTCCCAGACAGGACTCAGGTGGGTGGGGGGAGGCGGTGAAGAGTTTGTGTTCGGACAGCCTGTATTCTGTGTGATCTCTAAGGAGCAGCAGCACTTGAGACCAGTAGAGCCTTGTTTGTTTCTTGCTCATGTCTCCTCTACCCCTTTTTTGGTGAGTAAATAGCTCCCCTACCTGCCCTTGGCCAGGCCCACAGGGACCCCTGTCCCAATGGGGCTGCCACCTGTCGGGTTAGTTCTATCGCCTGGAGAGGGGCTCATCCTAGGAAGGGTCTAGAGTCTAGTGTTTCCCAAAGTGGGCGGCCCCGGAGGGCTGCCAAAGCAGAGACCTACAGTTGACCCCGGATTGTGGGCTGCGGTACACACGTTTTCCACTGCCCGGGGAGCGCAGGGTGTTTTTTACTGTTGTTTCCCTACAAAGGGGATGGCAGGCCAATACGTGTGGGGCCCATGATGTCGTCTTTGACTCCTGATGGCTTCCATGGTCAAAATGGGTCCCCGTTTTAAAAGAGGCTGATGTGAGGAGGGCAGCTCTGGGCGGCTGGGAGGGGCAGGCTAGTAAGCCAGCTAACTGGCTTTCACTGCCTTCTGTCATTTATGTGCTGCCATCAAAGGCTCACCCTCTTCTCTCTCCTGCACTTTCTCAGGAGGCCAGAGGAGTCCCGCAGGATGGCCCCGCTGCAGAAGCCCATGACCGGGCCAGCACCGTCGCCAGCGCAGCCGAGAGGACCCCAGGTAGCCTCCCTTCCTTGTTTGGCTGGGTGTTGCGTCACTCTCTCGGCCTCTGTGACAAGGCCAAGGGTATGAGCCAGCACCTCCAAAGCAACATTTCTTCGATCGGGCACGAAGTGGCCCGGAACCCCCTGGACTCCTTTTTCATGTGCCAGCTGCTTGCGTTCGGAGTACCTTTTCTCTATGGCCTGTCCGAGGTGCTGGTGCAGATCCGAGGGGAGTTCCACTGGCAGACTGTGTAGGGGCGCCGTGTGGTCAGCCGTGTCGCCAAAGATCCAGGGAGCGCTTCTGCAAGGGCCTGCCCATGCCCACCTAACACCCTGTGGGACTGGCCCTGAGCCTGTGTAGCTGTGCAGAAGCCCACAACAGACTGCTTTTCCCCAGGGCCCGAATGAGTTGGGTCCATTTGGGACTCCTCCGGCCCGAGTGGCACCGTGTCCCACTCACTCAGGGGCCGAGTTCTGCACTGTGTTCACCTCACTTGAAATTGTTGCATCCCAAGCCTAGTTCGGTGTCTGGAGGCACTGTCCCTGCTCTTCTGTTTGTTCTGTAGCCTCTGAGGAACACTTCCCATCCCGTCCCCCATGTGACGGGCCCTGCACTTCTAAGGAGGCTCGAGCCCATCCTTGTGACACTTGCCTCCTAACTCCCTGCACCAGGCGGCGAGCAGTCCATCCATACCTCCAACACACGTGTAGTCACAGCAGCAGAACCAGGCATGGCTGACGGGCACCAGGTTTACAGAGAAGTGGGCCCTTCTTTATAATCACCAGTTCCTCTCTCGGCTCCGTGTTAAGCCACCCTGTGGAAGTGTTCACAGTGCCCTGAGACTGCCCCCCTGCCGCTGCCCATCAGGTGGGAAAAGGAAGTCAGCAACCCCACGTTCTGTTTGCTTCCGCCTGCTCATAGCAAATCCATCTCAAGCATCGATCTATAAACGTGACTCGGCTGAATGCAAATACTACAGGGTCTGTTAGCCAGTGCCAGGCACCTGGGAGCAGCAGGTGGTCGTGGAATTGCCCTGCTGGGACGAGGAAGGAATTACCCCATTGGTGTTCGAATGGTAGATTCCAGAATTGTTTCTTCCCTGGGCATAAGTGAGCACTGGTGTACCTTGCTGCTGGTTTGGGGAGGGCAGAGCGTCCACGGGGCTGCATAGGACCACGAGGTGGAGGGCAGGCTTCTGCTATGACACAGGCAAGCATTCTAGGTGCCCTGCATGTGGGACCCATCATGTATAACCATGATTCAACCGCAGGGAGGTGCCACTTCAGGCAATACCAAAAGTCTTGCTAATCTTCCCTCCTGCACAAGTGCTGGCGCATGAACCCCTACAGTGATGCGAGTAGACTCCCTCCCTTCCCCAGCACACGGGCGCGTGCGCGCGCGCGCGCGCACACACACACACACACTAGACGGCAGGAGAACCTGAGCAAGGCTGACAGCATCTTTATGACGTCTGCCTCTGGCGCCTTGGGGCTGTGGGCATAATGAGTGCTCTCCCAAGCACCCGCGCCTTCTCTTCAGGGCCACCTCGGAGCAAGATGGGGGTGGCATCGTGTGCAGTATGACACAGGCTGCTTTTCCGCTTTCAGTGCGGGCTTTCCCTCCTCCAACCCCAGCCTCAGCTTTGACTGCACTGGAATTTCCTCTAGGGAAAGTTCCAGAACAGCTCAGGTATGCCAAGGCTTCGCAAGGTGGACCCTAGGCAGTGTGGTCTCTGTGCGTCCTTAGTCTCTTCCCCTTTGCCCTCCAGTCCCGTGTCAAGCCGCCGCCGCCTCCGCCTGCTGCGCCTGAGTGCCACGCCACTGTTATTTTGCGGTGCTTCTCTTTTCTCAGTAAAGTTCATTTTTCTGGTGCCAGAATAACTAATGTTACCACCCCACCCCAAAAAAAGACCCTATCCCAAGGAGACCCCTTCACCAGGTCCCGTGTTCCTGTCCCATGTGGGAACGAACGTCCTGCTCAAGCTGACCAGCAATGGCCCTGGGGGCTGCTGGCCCCCACCCCCCGCAGCACTTTATATGCATGTCCCCTTCAAACCCCTTCCTGTGGACGCCGGCAGGCCTGAGAACAGCCCTGGTGGTGCACGGCAGCCTTGCTGCCTGGCAGGAAAGTTGGGGTGATCTCCTTACAGCTTTGCCAGCCCCTCCCCCGTAGAGGGCTTTCCTGAGAGCCATGCCAAGAAAACTGCACGGGGGCTTTCTTCCCCAGCCTCATCCATGCCAATGTGTGTGCCATGTGCGCAACCCAGAAGGCAGGCATTGAGTTACAGATTGTGGTCTAGCCAGGAGAGAGTAGCGGAGATGTGCGAAGCTCCCGGTGTTCCGGAGGCCGAGGAGCCTTTGCACTGCGAAACCTCGTCCCCATTTGGGTGTTGCCGGGGCTTAGGTGACCCTGGCCTGGCTGGGCGCTCTGGGCTCCCGAGTTGGAGGTGCCAAGCAGCCCAGGGACACACACTAGCGCAAGGGGAGGCTTCTGGTGCACAGTTAGTTTTCCACCAAGCCAACAACAGGCCATCCTCAGGGAGCACCCGAGAGCACAGAAAGTCAGGATTCCTGCCACAGAGAGCCCTTCGGGCTGGGAGGACCAGCCGCCCTCGGTTTTGCTTCCAGGCTTGTCTGCTGGCTCCATGGGTGGCGGGTCACAGGGGTGTGCACACAAGTGGCACCCCAGCTGCTTTCTGTTGCACAGTGGGATGTTCTAAGGCCTTCTAAACAGGGACCCTACCGTGACCGCCTAAGTGACCGGGCACTAGCTGAGCTCGCTTTCTTCTGAGCTGGTCAGTGTGAGGGGTTGGGAGGGCCCTGTCTGTCCTCTTCCAGTGTCCACTTCCAGCCTTCCCCAAATCCTTTATTTCCCCCCATGTTTTTAACCTGTGCTGTTGTGAGTTTTTGGTGTGTTTCTCTGTGAGCCTTTTAATTTAATTGTGTAACTGTGTTTTTGCTGTTTACTGTGATGCCAAGGTGTTGTGCTTTTATTTTTATTTTTTTTAACAAATGTTACCATTCTTATTTAAGAGAATAAATTCCAAACAATCTTGAGGTTTCTGAGTTTTTCTTTCCCTTCCCTTTCTCTAGATTGGTGGGTGGGAAGGGGGAGAAATGCAGGCAGGTGTCTCCTAGGGGCCAGGGGGTTGAGAGCTGCATTTTCGCTCATTTTGAGTAGGGTCAGGGGGAAACTTAGATGTACTAACATGCAAGTGATAGGTTGTTTATTCCTGAAATACAGATTCCCACTGAGGGGGTTGGCATGTTGGAAAATGTTGTGCTTTGTCTTGGCTGGATATAACAAGGAGCAAGAAAGATGTCATCTGTGTCACAAGTCCCGAACTCAGCCAGCCAACAGCAGGCGGGACCAGATGGTGGGCCAGAACTCCCACACAGGGTCTTTGCCAACCCTGGAGAACACAGAGCCAGGTGCCAGCCTCTGTTTCTGACTGTGAGGGCCTGCTGGGGAGAGCCGCCAGGCCTTTTCAAGAGCTGCAAGAAGGCCCTACGTCTTTGCTCCTATAGCTGGTGGCATTGAGGGCTCTGCTCTTTCTTGCCCGCCTGTCGTCTGTCCCAGGCTGCTTTGCTGGTGCCTGGGCACCTAGCTAGGATAGCCACGGTAGCCTGGCTGCTTCTGAACCCAGGAGGCCAAGCCTTTATGAAGAAGCAGACTGCCCCTGAGTTCTCAAATGCTGACTCTAGCGGTGGCCTCTTCTGTCATGTCAGCCTGTCAGCCTCAGTGGGTACAGACCTAGGCTTGACGCTGAACCAGGACCAAAGGGGTCACCTCTAGGGGGAACACATGCAGACCTGACTCAACCTGGGCTCACTGCTCCCCGCCGAGGAAGGCTTCTCTCCTGGGCTCGAGGGAGTGCAGGTTCCTCAAGGTCTTGGGCTTGTCTATAGAGTAGACCAACAGGCTCCCGCTTCTCCACGGCCTTAGATAATGCTGCTGTGCCTGTGGGGGAGCCCCATCCCGTCTCTAACAATGCTGCTGCCAGCGTTTCCTTAATCAGAACATTGCCGGTTCAGAATTTATCCCAACAGAGTTGAGGTGGCCTCTCTTGACATGCTCACTTCCTGGTCCCCAGCCCCAGCCTGCCATCCTTTTCTGGGAGACAGGGAGTCAGGTGTTGTTGGTGCATGCATGCATACCGGGGTGGGGTGGGGGGTTAGCATTGAAGAGGGTGGACAGTGAATGACCAAGTGGCTGAGAATCCATGATTTAAAACAAGCGTCTGTATAAAATCTTGCTATTTGAAAACCTTGCCACTGCTGCCCTCCCACTCGTAAAAAGGCCAGAGAACCATTATTTAGAAAGGTGGACTACAGGGTCTATCAGGGAGGGGGGAAGTCTCTCCAGGTCTACTCAGAAACATCTTAAATCCACCCTCCATTTTCCCTAAATTCCCTGGCATTTTCTAATTAAGCCACTCCCCACAAGAGAGACTGACAACGAATGGAGGTGCTGCAGCAGGCAGTGAAATTAGGTCACTGTTCACACTGGAAAAGAGGGCAGGTTGATGCTCTGGGTTCCAGGTCCCACTGAGGTTCACACAAGAGAAAAGGTCTACAGTCCACAAAGATATCAGACAGGCAGACTTTTCCAGAAGAATCCTCCCTGAATCTTGGTCCCTTTCACAGTCTCTCAGGTCTCACAGAGACTCTCAACCTGGTCCTTACCTTGTCCTTCAGACCCAGCAAGCATCTGGCAAGTGCCAGCAGGTGAATTAGTCATAATCAGATGAGGGTGAAGTTGGGTTGGCAGTCTGTGCTAAAGTTAGGTCACAGAGCTGTGGTGTTCCTCTGCCTTCCCAACCCACAGTTCCAGAGAGGGTGCTGTGTGTGCGCGTGCACGCCCAGACTTTACAATTGTTCTTTGTCTCTTCACTTCTTATGCCAAGGAAGGTAGACTGGTGTTTGTAAACACCTTCCGTGAACCTGGGAAGAGAGGAGTGGCCAGGCCACATCATTTACAAAAGCTTTCATGTAATTGCTTCCAGGTTCTACCAGCCACGTGAGCACCTTCTCCCTTGTACTTCCTGTCGGTCAACTGTCATGTTAGCCTTGCCACAAGCACTTACGAACATTTTCTCGATATTTCTGAAGCATTTTAAAGGGTGTTTTCAAAAGTCAGCAGGTGAGAGGTTGAGTCACCTGCCCCCACCCAAATTTAACTGCAGCTAACTACACTCAATCATGCCATTGAAGTTGCCTTCAAGTCTACCCAAAATGTGGGGAAGGTGCACACCCAGGAATTCTGGGAGCGTCAGGAAAGTCCAGGGCTCTAGCACTTCCCTGCTACGAGCTCTCAGAGCCATGCTGGGCTGATTACTATAAGTCTTTACAGAAATGAAAAAAAAAAAAAAACCTCCTTACAGAATGTCTGCGGCCTGCTCTAGTTCCTATCACGCTCTTCCTGTGGTTTTCCGGCTTGTTGTCATGTGTCTGGACGTCTGTTGGATGTATAACATTCTCCCGGGTGTGACTACTAACCTGAGATGATTCTTTCAGTTGTACTTCTCCAAAATATCAGGACTCTCTCCCCTTTCAACACCAAGGCTTCATAATTGGTGTGGCCTGATTTCTCCTGTCTGGTGTTGGTGTTGAATAGTTATCTTTATATTCAGCAACACCTACCACGCAAAGGGGAGAAAGACGGGACTTAGTACTCCTATCAGGAGTTACAGCTGTCCCCGAAACTCACAGGGGCTGTTCCACCCTGCCCCACAGGACCGCCAGGAGTCCACATCAACTCAATGGCAATGAGCTTATTCTGCCTTGGTTTTATGCTTTATCGCCCAAAGAACTTGAAATTCCAGAACCCTCAACTGAGATTCCAAACTGCTACACACCACCTTCCCCGTGTTCCGTGATTACTGTTCCTCTAACATTGCTTAGGTTGACCCAGCTAAAGATACTGTGTCTCTTGGGGGCAGGCACTACTCAGTCTAAACCTGCTTCCTGAACACCCACAGTGCGGCTCCAGAAGCCTGGGCCCTCCATGAGCACAGGCCAAAACAGGGCTTCTTCTGCTCGCCGAGGGTCAAGTGAGTGTGTTCCCCTGCAGTCTGCATGTTCTCTGAAGGCTAATAAAGCCCAAAATGACACGGAAGTGAATGCCAGAGGAAGGAGTGCCCTTGGGTTGCCAGAAAACTGAAGATTCTGGTTAGGTCCTCTCACTGGGAAAGAGCGCGTCTCTAGGACGCTAACCCATAGTTAGTTCAGTGTGGATACCAAGAAATGGCTGGTGTCCACAGAACAGCTGGTATAAATTAAAATGGAAGTATAACTGCGTATTTATTCTGGGTTTTCTATTATTAATTCTCTGCTTTCTAGGATTAAATCAAAGTCTAGAAGGACTACGCTAGAGGGAAGCTAGCTATACAATCTCTCGCCTTTTTATCAACTAGAGGTTTCTTGGGCCAGTAGGTGGTTCCCTTTAAAACCAATACTGCTTCCTAGAGTTTCATCTGAGGGGAAGCACTCTGAGCCAGCTACCTGCCTTCCTCCTCATGGGATTCTTGATTACGGCAGAGGACCAGATGCAGGGAACAAGCACAGGGTGGGCCTGGTGGGCAGTCCCAACCACAACAGTGGACTTTAGAATCTCAGGCAAGCAGATAGGCAGCACTGGGAGCCCTGTGTAGGAGAGACTTCTGGGCTGCAGGGGGTCAGAGGCAAAACCAACCTGGCCTTGCTGTGTTTTCCAAGCCTGGGTACTAATGAAAAGACCATGTCTGGGGCTGTCTGCAATTATAACCAGAGAGTGAAGAGTAAAAAGAAGGCGTAACACTTAAAATGTGCTAACTCCCATATTCCTCCTCCCCATGCAATCCGTACAAGCTCATTTGCAGTAATAGCGCAGGTCATACTAACTCCGAGCCAACCGTGTAGGGAAACATAGCAGCAGGAATAGCTACCACGATCATAACAATGGCCACTGGGTGCTTTGGAAGCCTGCTAGCACTGTGCGCTAAGAAGCACTGGGCTGCTCGCTAAGCAAGACATCAAGCCCTCTTGATGCTCGAGAGAGAAAAAGATGCCAGCCTACCCCAGTAGGAAGTCTAGCGACATATAGGGGGTTGTTGGGCTGCTAACTACAAGATCAAAACAGCATTCAAAACCAGCAGCTGCTCTGAGGACAGGCGAGGCTTTCTCCTCCCATAAAGATTGACAGGGTTGGAGTCCCAGGGCAGTGTTACCCTGTCCAAGCCACTTGATGGGAGTGAGTTCTGAGCAAGTCTGCTTCACTGGGTCTTACCGTCTCAGATGCCTAAGGAGCCCTTCTCCCCTGCCCTGTGGGGAAGGACGGTGAAAGCAGTGGGTAGTGGTCAGGCTGTCTGCATCTAGTGCTCAGTCGGCGCTCACAACAGTCTTGGAGGGAGGCACCGCACCCCCATTCGGAATGGGGAAGCAGGTCCACACAGGTTCAGGAGGGTTGATCGCGGCTGTGGACCAGAAGGTGCAGAGTGGGGATGGGAACCCAACCCACTGTTGTATAACTTCCCGTCAGCTGCTCTCTCCCCCGGACTTGTCAGCACTTGGTGAGACGGAAAGGCATTAGGTGTTCAGCTCTGGAAATCTCATGCCCCGCCTTTAACATGAGTGAATCTTGATGTAAGTCAGCAAACAGGCACTTGAGTATTCCTGGGAAATACAGGCAGCCCCAGCCCCGCCCCGGCACCCCACCCCACCCCCGGTTAGAAATGGGATCCTTTCTTAAGTGTCCGTCTAAGATTGTATAGGTCGGTTGGAACCCATGCATGGGGTTCTTCGGTCCAGTTCGTCTTACCGTCATTGCGAGGAGAGGGACTCTGGTGTTGTCAGATAAGTGCTGCACTGTGAAACGCAAGACCATCGAGCCCACCAGCCAAGCCCTAGGAGACAACTGAGGCTTTCCATTCCTGTAAAGACGTTATCACCTCAGAAACCCAGGGTAGTGCTGCCATGACTTGGAATCCACTTGGTGGTCGTGGGTTTGTGCAAGAGAGGACTCTTCAGTGAATTAAAAGCTGGACATGCAGCACATGAAGTTGGCGGTGATGGAAAACGTGCTGAGAGCAGGCGGTGGTCTGGTGGTTTCATACCAAGGGCAGATTACATACCCTTAAAGCAAGGCTTCCAAGAAGGTGGCCGTGGTGTGTGCCTGGGCATTCGCTTCTGGAAAGGGCTCCCCACACGCGTGCTGAGTTTCCCGTTGTGAGGCATCAGCCTGTCATTTCTGCCGTTCCGGTGACCAGGACAAATCCCTCAAACTGTAGACACTCCTGTCTGTGCCCGTTTCACATCGTAGACCGCGGCAGAACTGGTCTGAAGCCTGCATTCAAGGGCAAGTCAGAATTGCCTGTAAGTCGGGAGATTGTAAGCTGTTCATACTCCCTGTCTTTGGTGGGAATCCGAGGACTGGGTGCCACCTTTGACAAGATGATAGATTGAAGAGCAAAGGCTTTCGTGCAAATCTGTGAAGGGAAGACAGGTGGGCAGTCATCAAAAGAAGTTGGGGAAGAAAATTAGAATTGTCAGAATTAACTGTAACATGAAATGGACACCCTCCTCATTTTCTCCATCTCAGCCCTCTTTGGGGGCATCAAGTAATATACCAATCCTACTGTTGTACGATTGAAGTGCGGGCCTGAGACAGCCCTGCTCTGTTCCCGTCATCGGACACATGCCCTGCCCTGGAGGTGGACGCATGTTTACTGGGCTCCGGGCCCAGCACAACTTCTTCTCACCTCTCAGTCTGTCCATTTGCCCTCCTTTTGCCAACCATCTAGTCTACACTATTCTACAAATGGGCTTCGCTGGGGCGTTCATTCTCTTACTAATTTTGTCGATACATTCTCGCGTTCTATGCCCCGGCGCTGTCTGGAGTTTGGGGCCAGGGAGGGAGGACTGATTGTATACCTCTGTCTGCATTGGCAAAGAGCCCTGGTGGCCCAGTGGTTACAAAGCAGACTGCTAACCTGGACTCCAACAGTTAGATATCACTAGCCGCTCCACCGGAGGAAGATAAGCTTTCTGCATCAGGAATTCCCTTCTCCGAACCCTCCAGGAGCCTTACCTCGGGGTCACTACGAGTCAGGGTTCACATGGTGGCAGTGAGTCTGGATTTCCTTTGGCTTCTGCATTGACGGTTTTGAGCTGAATAATGTGACCGCAAGGAAAGATGGGAAATCTAAGCTATTTGAGTTTGGGTCATTGTGGACCCAATTGACACTTTAAGATAAGTCGACTCTTGTGTCCTTGGGCTAAGTGGGCAGAGTATTCCCGATGAGCCGTTTCCAGTGTGCCCCGTTGCATGAAATCGGGCGTGGGTTCAGAACCCCCCTTGGGGAATCTGGAGCTTGAACGACCCGCAGCCTCGCCCCACCCTTGGGAAGACACGCCATGACACGAGCTGAGAACACCGAGGTTTGAAAAGAGAGCCTGTGCCCCTGGGCGTCCTGAGTCCAGTTTCCCTGCAGGACTCAGCGAGAGGGCCCACCAGAATGCCACAGAGCCATTTCCTCATCCACCCACCAGCTTCTCGCATCCGGCCAGGAAGAAGTAAGGGAAAGGAGGCCCGCCTTCAAGATCATCGTTTGACCCTGTGTGTGCAGCTCTCACATACAAATCAGACCTGGAGAGCCTGTGTGGACTGCCTGTGAAGGGCACTGATGGGGGTCACCTTTTGTGAGACGCTAAAGAGGCTACAGTCTCATGGCGATGCCGATGAAGCAGGTGCTGTGTGCGTTAGCTGAGCTCATCACTCGGCAGTGAGCGTCTCCCATGGACTTCCTGTCTATTGGACAGCGATCCGAGTGCTCAGTCCGGCATAGCTGTTCTCCTTGGGCCCACTACTGCTCTTCTGTTGGTCAAGGTGCCTCCCTTTGACAACAGAGCCAAATATGGATGGGTTCACTGCCCTGTGCTCTTAATGGACTTCACCTAAGTATGGCCAAATTTGGCCTTGACTTCTCCTTCAGCCCACAGTGTGAAGTCACTAATTCCATGACCCCCTCGGGCACTTCACCATAGTAACAAGAGCACACACAGGATCCGAGAGAGGGCTTGCCTGAAGGGGAATTTCCAGCATGCCTAGCGTGAAAGTCAGAGCTTGCTCTTATGTGTTCGCAGGGACCATCGGGATCAGCGCTGGTGTGACCCATAAGCCCCACCCCATTCACCCACTCCAGTGTCCAAGCAGTACAGGGTTAACTCATGGCCCTCGTGCAGGCGCAGGCCCTGCTTTGGCGTCTAGGCCTGGCACGGTGCGGGGGTGAGGAGTGCTTTGTGAGTGCCCGAAGAACTGCTGTGCTTCTGCCTCAGTGCTCCGCAGAGGGCGTCTCCCGAGGGTGCACACACTTGTTCCATCTGCCTCTGTTCTTGGCACCTGTCCGCGCTGCGCCCCAGGGCAGCTTTCTGCAGTCTGTTTCAGTGGCCTTCGAACAGGTGCAGCCTGAGCCATAGCCACGGTTCCAGCGTGGCAGCCACGAGGCATTGCTGGAGGTGATCTTTCTTCCTTTTCCCAAAGACATCTTCAGCTAGCCACAGGAATGCCGCCCATGGGATGCCCTGCCTTTCAAGGGAAGTAGCCAGGCCCCTGACCCTCTTTCTCAGGGACATGCCTCCGTTGGGGTTGGGCTGTGGACTGTGACTACTGTCCATCTGATGTGGACAGAGCACATGGTAAGTTAGGGTGCTTTCTGGCCTCTCGGAGGGGTTGTGGTCGTCTTGCTTTCCTCGCACTGAAAGGCAGGAGCAGGGAGTCCAAGTGGGGTCTGCAAGGGGGCCAGAGCGATGCCGGGCAGCCCGGAGGCCGCCTCAGAGCACAGCGCACTCTGCTCGCGAGTCGGTGGGGTTGACATTCAGACCCACCTGGCCGCGTGGGAAAACACATCAGCCGCTCCGCGTGTGTGGCCTCTGCACGCTCAGCCCCGAGCTGCTCTTTGGTTAGCCTGCCCCTCGCTGGGACCAAGCTGCCCTCCTCCAGGGAGCGAGGCGATCCCCTCTGGGCACCAGATCACATCATTGCCCCGCAGTCTTGGCTTGCCCGACCTCCCCCTGCGGTTGGTGTCAGAGGCCAGCCCTGTGCCCGGTGGATGATTGGATAGATGAGTTGTTTTTAACAGAGTGGAACCTCCAGGTCGGCGAGGCACATGTACGGGGTGGGGGGGATGAAAAAGTAACGGGATTTTCCCGTGAACTTTTGAATATGTACACTAGCTGATGAGGTGAGTCGTGGCAGACCCCACAGCGTGATGGTTACCCCTTTTTTTTTTCTTCAAGCTTATCCCCCACCACCTAGAGGCTGGGAGACAGGTAAAGAAGGTGGAACGTCAGCCCAGCACAGACCCCGGGGGGCCTTCCGGGCATGTGGCCCTGTCCAGTGCTGCAGACGTGCCCGCAGCTTCCCCCAGCAAACAGGCAGCCACTTCAGAGGAGCCTGGCCCTCCAATCGATGGTTAGGAATTAGCCGTTTGGTCCGCCTAGTAGCTTGGTGAGAGAAGAGGGCAGCGGGGTGGATGTCTTCCGGCCCCCTCAGCCGCAGCCACAGGCCGTGATGTTTGCCAGCTCCCGACAAAGCCCCTGTCCATGGGAGTTGCTGCAATATCAGCTTGCTTGAAGGGAGCATGCCCCGAGCCGTGCCCACTGAGAGCGGGGTGCTGCGGGGAAGAGACCCCATGGAAGCCCCCGGCCCCTGAAGAGACAGCATTCCAGGCAGGATGCTGTCCGCATTCTCCATCCTGACACAGTACTGATGTGTTCCCAGTTGGGGCTTAGTGTTTTCTGGTTTCTCCATCCGTGGCCTCCAGGTCATGTCAGGTTTGACTCCAAATTCTGGCAGTTCATCCTCTCCAGAGAGTCCGAGAGCCTTCCCCGCAGGAGGAGCCGGCTGTTGCCACGTGACCTGCTTTCTCATGCATCCCACATGGAGACAGTCACCCCAGGTGGAGACAGGCATTGTCCCCGTGAGGGGCAGGGAGAAATTCCACCCCGGGCTGATTCATTTAGTCTTGGGTCGGCATCACCTGGACCTGGGGACAAGTGCCCTGACATCGCAGCAGCTCAGAATGAGAGGGACCAGCCATGTAGGAGCACTGAGCCAACTCAGTGGCCCCCATATGTGGCTGGTGCATGTCCCTGTCAGGGTATGGCTGCTTGCTGAATGCTGCTGCTGCTTCCAGAGAAATGCCTTCTGCCCGTGTGATCGTGTACCAATGCCGACCAGTCAGAGGACACACATGACGGTCCATAGGAGGTAGGTGTGCAGGGTCACGAGCCACAGGGCGTGGCCGTGCCTTGGAAACACCTCTCCTGGTCCCTCTTTCCCTCGTGGGCCTCGGTGCCTACTGAGTGTCTCATGCCATGTTGTCTAATAGGTCGTTGGATTCAGAAATGCTCATCTGATATGTAAACCCCCAACTAGTTCACACACATTGTAATGCAAAGCTTTTTAAAACAGCTAATGACAATGTGACCTGGTTAAGTCAAGTCTGCAAAGGCCAGCAAACCATAGGGCAAAGGGGCAAAACCCAAGCCTGTGATCACAAGCTCCTTAAAACTAGCAGAAGAGGGCCTCTGGTACCCTCCAGGCTCCTTCACTGGTCCTTGGCAAACCTCCCCTCTGTGGGTCTAAGCAGAGAGTGCCACTGCTCCTCAGACTCACCCAAGGCCTGAGCTCCTTTCCCAACAAAGCTGCGATGATGTCCCCGAGGCCGATAGTGACCACTCAATGGCTTCAGATTGATAAGCCAGGTGGCCGCACCAAATGGTCAGGGGTCTGCCCTGTGGACCACTAAGCAGCAACTGATAGGGGAACTTGAGTTCATGCAAGATCTGAGGAGTGGTGGACTGGTTTCCATGCTGACTTCCTCAGGAAAGTGTGCCCTTCCCAGCTCAGTCACTACAATCCAGGAGTAGCTTCCCATAATCCAAGAGTAGCTTCCCACGTCCCTACGGAAGCAGGGCCCAGGTCTGGCCTGTGTGGGAAAAAGCCTGTGCCGGACCAGGGGACTTCTGCTGCACCGGGGAGTCCTGTCAGAAGACAGCCCCCGCTTTGGATGGCTCCGTCCCTGTTCCTAGGCTATGAGGAAGCCCAGAGTGTAGCAACTGTATCATTTCCAACTTGAGCAGGAAGAAAATTAATCTCCTTTATTAAGTACCACCATCACCCAGCCTGCTTTTAAAAAGCAGTTGTTGCTTAGTTTCTTTAGACTCTGGCAGCCCTCTTTGTGTCAGAATAAAACTATGTTCCAAGAGGGGAGAAGAGCGAAAAAGGAAGTTGGGTAGGAGGTAGGCCAAGGTATTGGGAAGTCTGATAGGTTGTTGGATTCAGAAATGCTGATATGATATGTAAACCCCCACCTAGTTCACACACAATGTAATACAAAGCTTTTTAAACCCCAGGGTGCTCCATCATATTCTCCGTGACTGAATTTTGGGAAGCTCACCGGGCCTTTTGTCCAAGGCACCTGTGGATAGACTGATCGCCATCCTTTCTGTGAGCACCTGTTCACTCCCCTCTGGGGGCTCCCTGCTCCTCCCTGACAGTGCTTCGTGACCCAGAACTCTGTCGTGGCCGGAGAAGCACCTTGGGGCGATGTGGAGAATGCTGCTGCAGTGAACTGGGCTGGATTCTACTGCATATCTGCAGACTGGGACATGTGCAGACAGTCCCCCTCCCCTTCCATCTTTTGGGTTCACAGTGCTGTTTCTTGTCAAGAGGTGGTCAAAGCTGATGCCTCAGCCCCGTCACTGTGACAGGCAGGGCAGGGCTGGTGCTGGCAGTTGGTGCCTGGTAAACACCTGTTGAATGGGCCCTGCCGCCATCCTCCTCACCAAGTAGGAATGAACTATGGTGGGGACCCCAGTCTGTGCTGCCTTTCCTTCTGTCCCTGCCACATGCACATTTCTTGGAGGTCCCCCAGACTTAGAGAGGGAAAGGAAAAGGCCACAGTGGCCAGGGAGGAAGGGAGAAAAGGCACCCCCATGTGTCCAGAAGTCTTGTGTGGCGTTCCTCGGCTGTGGGCCCCATCCAGGACGGGAGCTGCTGGTTCCTCTCAGAACCACTGCAGGCAAGAATGAGTGGTGGGGAGCAGCCTGCTGAGCGGGAAGCGCCCCTCTGAGAGTCCTCCTGGGGCCCTCAGTCGGCCCCAGTGCACAGACTGACACCTGAACACTGCTGGCAGGCCTCGCTACTCACTGAGCATAGGTTGTCCTGTTACTTCTGTCAGGCTGATATATGTGGGTGTGACTATTCTAAAACAGGGCCCTGGGGCAGGCGCAAGGTCTTACAAGGCAGGATTGGCCCAGATCTTGGTAGCTGCTTCCTGGTAGGATTGACTGCCCAGTGGCCTGAGCTGGGCCTGCACCAGCTCCATGCAGACTCAGCTTTGGGAATGGTCTGCTCTTCAGGCCACTGTCAGCTGGACAGTCCCCCGGGAAGCTGCTGGGAGAAAGCTTGTGCAGCCGAGGGGTTCAGTGGGCTTGGCTGTGCACTCACGCTCCACCAGGGTCGCCCGGTGCTGTGTCTTTCTACCAGCAGCTGCGTCAAGACCAGTGGTTCTCGACGTTCTAATGCCGCAGACCTTCCCTACAGTTCCTCATGTGGTGGTGACCCCCCCACCAACCATAACATTACATTCGTGGCTACTTCATCACTGTAATTTTGCTACTGCTATGAATCAGGAGGCCCCTCGGAAAGGGTCATTCGACCCCCAAAAGGGTCGAGAGACCCCCAGGTTGAGAACCGCTGTTCAAGGCTATTCCATGAATGAGCGAGATGGGGAGAACCTGGGATGGGGGTGAGGCAGGGTATCCCTGCGTGTCCCCATGGCGGTCACTGCCCAGGCCGCCGCCCTGTCGACTGCTGTGTGGAGAGTTTACAGTGGAGGCTTACCACCTGGGTGCTCAAAACAGACCTGCAGGCTGGTTGCCTTTACCACCGTACCCCCATTCCCCGCGATAGTTCGAGTTTATGGTACAGAAACAGAGCTATGTTTTGACTAGTGGTGTGTTTGGGATACTCAGCGAGGGTCCCCGCTGCTGGTTGCTAGTGTGTTTGTTGTGGCCAAGCCTCAAATTAAATCAACACGCCCATGCCCCTAGGCCCAGGTGCTGGGCTCCCCCTGCCAACTCGTGTTGTTGGGAGCCCGCTGGTCTGTGGACCTTGTGCAAAGTCCAGGGAGATCGCAGGGCCATCGGAGGACCGTAGGTGGTCCTCTGCTGTAAGATGCATTGGGGATGCTCTCCCTTCTTCGTCAGAAGATGACAGTGGCGAGGAGTCAGGTACAGGTGACCCCCCCATGCCCACCCACCCCCACTCCCCAGGAGTGCAGAGGGGGGCCCCTCCTGGAAGCACATGTGCTTTGTCACGTCCTGCATGTCATCGGCAGGGAACATCGTGGCTCTCCACTCAGTCACTCTTGACCTCCAAGTCAGATCTTGGTTCTGCTGCTCTCTGGCTGTGTGGCGTTGGGTAGACAGCTTCAATGTCTCTGAGCCTCAGCTACTTCAGGCAAAAGGATAACTACCTTCAAAAGTTGTTTCTTTAAATCCAGCCAACTCCTTATTTTTCCAGAGCCCCTTTGAATCCCAGGGAGCTAAATTATCCCTTTGTGTCTCATCGTAACCGGACAGATTGTTGTTAGCTACCCCTGGGCCAGCCCCTGACTCCGGGAGAACCTTTGCACAGTAGCACTGGGCCCTGGGGAGCCTCAGAAAATTCTGGATTCTCTCAAGAGTCAATCACCAAGCCTTTCATTTCTGTCTAGACATACCACTGAAATCTGTTCCACTTAATTAAAACAAGCACAGCACCTACCATCAATCAATTCTGACTCATAGAAACTGCACAGAGAGCGTTTCCGAGGCAGTAAACCTGTACAGAAGCAGGCAGCCTCATCTTTCTCCAGCACAGCGGCTGCTGGGTTTAAACAGCCAACCTGCTGGTTAGCCGCCCAGCACTGGCCTGACCAGGCCACCACAGCAATACATGCAAGCCTCCACTGACAGGCAGACTGTGACTGCTTAAAGGGCATGGGCAAGACTCAAACCTGGGTCTCCCACAGAAGGGGAGCATGCTTCCCCTGAACCTGGATTGCTCCCATCTCCTGCATGCATCAGTCACGCTTGAGGTTGAGGAGTCTTGGGGAGCTGGTTTAGCTGATGGCACTGCAGGGGGCCCTCCGCTTGTTGTTAGGAGAGAATGCTTTGATCTGCACTGTCTCGGGAGAGTCTAGTAGAATTCCTGGCAGACTGGGGGTTCCACACACACTGGCAACTCAGACACACACACCTGAATGCCCACTGCTGTGCCCATACTCTGCCTCTTCAGTGGGCACCTGCTGAGCTGGGTGGACTGGTGTCAGCGGTTTGCTGTCCCGAGAGGGGGGATGGTCTTTCCTACCTGTCCTCACACCCAGAAGAATCCCTGGCTCATACTGGGGCTGATGTCCCTGTGACTTATCTGCCTTCTGTTTAAGGACCACAATCAGAAGGAAGGAATTAAGGGGCACGGTTCCTTAGCCTTCCTGTCTGTATGATGGGTCTGTGGGCTCAGCATTGGGCGGGCAGGGTGGCTAATGCCGGTTGGACTCGGTGCTCTTAGAACAGGGGTGCTCACACTTTCTCAGCATGTGCACTACTGAGAAAATGATCAAGTCAGTTCAAATCCAGCGGTGGCTCTCAGGAGCAGCGCTGGGTAGCTCCCACGACCACCAGAGAGCAGTGATGCCCCAAAACAAAAAACAAAACAAAAAAGTGATAAGGCTAGTTTACCAAAATGATCAAGTCAAAATGATCTGCCAACTACAAAAATGCAGAACATCTATTTATTTTTATTTATTAATGCATTTATTCATAAATACACTTAGCGCAGTTGTTTGTGCATCCGTCTGATACCTAAGATGGCATCTGATAGGCTGCACCATCTATCAGTTAAGTGATGGGATTGATGATAGGCCTACATCTATTTTTTTAATGTCATGCGATCTCCCCACACTCCATTCGCAATCTACTAGTAAATAGGTCACAATCGACGTATTGAGCACCCGTGCCTTAGAGCTCATGGGTGGAGGGCGTGGCCTAGAGTCTGCCTGCCTGACTCCCACCCTTCTCAGCACTGCCAGTCATTCACACACATTGCCTGATACCTGCCCTGGGGCCATGGGCATGTGGGTCCCGGGCTGAGCAGCGGCGTTGGTGCAAATGACTCTGTGCCGGTTGGTAAGACTAGATGGGGTGGGCATATGCCTCGGGCACATGGGGGCCCATGGGTCCCTGGCCAGAGCCCGTCTATCTATGCACCTGGCTTGTAAAGGAGCAGACCGCAGGTCTCTGTGCTGGAAAGAGCCTTGGGTAGCTTTGAGAGCAGCTGTTTGCTAGTGGGGGGAGGGGGGCACTGTTTCTTTCACATGGGCAGTGAAAATCAGCCCCTCTGTGAAAGCAGACACTTCCTGTCCCAGGGAGCAGAGGCTGCCCGGGATGCTGACTGTGCTCGCTTCCCACCCCAGTGCCTCTCCCACCCCACCCCGCTGCCCATCCTGCCGCCTCAGAACTCTGCTCCTCTGTCTGCCCTGCAGGTGCGAGCGTGAATGGCCTGGAGGAGCCCAGCGTTGCCAAGAGGCTGAGAGGCACCCCCGAGAGGATCGAGCTGGAGAACTACCGTCTGTCTGTGCAGCGGGCGGAGCAGCTGGAGGAGGTGCCCGAGGAGACACAGGCCGAGCACAACCTCAGCAGCGTGCTGGACAAGGGCACAGAGGAGGACGTGGCCAGCAGGTCAGCCTGTGCCCCAAGGCTTGCCCTGCCCATTCTTCTCCAGGGCCTGAGTGTGCCTGCCACTTGCCCAGACACCTCTCCCCTGAGCCTGTGACTTAATTACAGTCCCCAGAGGGTTCCATTACCTGAAGGGGGGAGGGGGAGCCAGCAACCTAGCAACTTGAAAACCTGCCGGGAATCTAAGCCAGACGGCCTGCCGTTCACCAGCTGTGTGGCTGCAGGCGGGTTCTGTGTCCTCTCCCTGCCTCTGATGCCTCCTGCGTGAGATGGGCCATCGGGAGGGCCTTGCTCACAGGACTGCTGGTACGGATAAAGAGCTTCACATGGTGCCTGGTACTTGTAAGCACTTAGGGATGGGGCCAGTGTTATTGTAACTTGGCATGGTGCTGGGCCGTTGGTAAAAGATGCCATGTCCTTTGCCCGTCACCCGGCCAGGAGTCCTGGAAAGCAGAAAGAGCACACACTTTGCCATGTTCCAGGTGAGGACCCAGCTGGTATATCCGTCTAGAATTCAGAGGCTAGGTGGAAGCCCGGGCGTTCTGGGTCCCAGGCCCGCCCTTCTCCTGGGGTGCTCTTCCTGCTGTCCTAAGACCCCTTCTCCCTGCTGTCACGCAAGCCCTCCTCTCTCCAGTCTGGCCTCCAGTCGTTTGATTTACATCTTGCCGGGACAGAGGCCCAACAAGTGATCGCATGAGGACCCTGAAAGGGTCCAAAAGGGGACCGCCGCAGAGCCTGCCCTCAGACTGCTGTGTGCGAGCTCGTTGGAAGGAAACGAGTCAGCCTACCATCAGCGTGCCAGAGCATCCAGGGCCGGTGCAAGAAGAGCCGAGGGCTCCGAATGGGAGGCCTTCGTCAGGAGCCCCAGGAGCGCAGGTCAGCATTCAAGGCCCCCAGCTGCTCCGTGGGAGAAAGACGAGACTTTCTCCTCCTCCACAGAGTTAGAGTCTCAGAAACCCCCACCCAGCCAGTTAGTTCCACCCTGCCCTATCAGCTTGCCGTGACTTGGCAGAGTCTGATTTTCCTGGTTTGTTAGGATCCAGCCCCAGCTTGCTGTGCAGCCTCAGGAAGGGCTCTCAGCGCCCTGGGCTTCCTGCTGCCTCCTCTGTGAGAGAGGCTCAGTGGTCCCACGTCTATCATGGAGTAGGTTTTGGTTGTGTGTAACTGAATCATCCCTTGGAGGGCATATACCCTCTGACCCCACAGGTCTCCCTGCTGGGCTTGTGTCCCAGGACCTACTCTTCATTTTCAGCCCAGAGAAGGGTTCTACCAAAAGCTCCGGAGGCTGCTCCAAAACCCAAGAATGTCACCTAAGGAGGGTGACATCGAATGAGCCAGACTCTCACATGCCAGGACCCTGGAGGGGTGGTGTGTGAAAATCCCACCCTGGGCTGTGTTTGCTGTAGCTAAGGGGACTCTATCAGTCCAGGTAGACTAGAGGAACAAATTCATAGACATAGACACGCATATGCATATAAGTGAATGGTTTATATACAAAGGGAATGAGACATTGAGAAAGCATCCCAACCCAGTCCAGTCCAAAGTCATAAGTCCAAAATTAGCGCATATGCCCAATACCAGTCTATAAAGTCTCCTTCCGACTCACGAAGTCACAGGTCAGTGGGTGCAGAGTCCCAGCACTGGCAGGGGTCTCCCCATGGCTCCTCACTTTCAGGGCTCAGGGTCCATCAACAGCATCCAGTGGTGGCAGAAGCACCTCATAGCTGGCAGGGGTCCCCACATGGCCTCTCCAGCTTCAGAGGTCTGGCTCCATCGGGGCAAAGCCGTGTGGCTTCTCCAGCTCCTCAGACACTGCCATCTTGTGTTGTCCATGATTCATCATCTCTGAGACTAACTCCCAACAACTGGGAAGATAGCTTCTCATCTTCACGAGGGAAATATCGTGAGATTGCTCAGAAGTCTCAGGAGAAAGCCATGCCCACATAGAGGCCTCATTGGCTACTCAATGGCTATCTCCAGATTAACAGGCTAGACTCCACCCCTACATCTCAATCATGAAATGAACATAAGCATGTGACTACCACAGGGACCTTTGAGGAGAGTGCAAAGGGTGTGTGTGTGTGTGTGTGTGTGTGTGTGTGTCCAGAGAATAGTGCTGCTGTGTACCCTGGGACATGTAAATGTAGAGCCACTCTCCCAAGCCTGGCGTCCTGTCATGCTGTCAGCACCTCATTCTGTGTCAGCACCCATGGTTACCCGGACAAGAGAGGCCCAAGGAAGGCCTCTATTCCCAGGGAGACCCCTGGATAGAGTCAACCTCCCAGCTCATTGGCGTGATACCCCTGAGTTGGTTCCAACCGGTCAGGGGCCACCCTCACACATG
Organism: Nesogale talazaci; assembly: GCA_004026705.1. Classification (NCBI taxonomy): domain Eukaryota; kingdom Metazoa; phylum Chordata; class Mammalia; order Afrosoricida; family Tenrecidae; genus Nesogale; species Nesogale talazaci. Next base: position 26,017 of record PVJH01012766.1, read on the forward strand.
TTCCTTTGCTGGAGCCAGTGGTCGCACCAGTTCTTCTGTCTGCCCTGCAAGGGTGCTTCTCCAGGGACTGCACTCTCCTGGCAGCACGTCCAGAGCAACTGGAACCCAGTCTTGCCCGCTGGCTTCTGAAATGGAAGCCCTTCTGAGGCAGTGCTCACCTGCTGGTTCAGGAGCCTCCTTCCTCATTCTGCCCAGCCACTGCCCCACACACAGGTGAGAAGGAGACTGGGAAGACCGTGGCTCAGCTCAGGGGCACCTTAGGCTTCAAAGTGACATCTGCGACACCATCAAGCAATCTCCTGCAGCACCTTTGCCCAGAGAAGTCTGTGACCGTTTGGTTTCTCAGCTGCTGCTTTCTATCTGGTGTGTAGCTATGCCCCCCAGGGACTCGCCGTGGCGCTTTCTCCCACTGGCGGGTCTAAAGGAATGATAAGTGTTTTGTCCTAGGTTCCTTTTACAAGTCATCAGATGGTAGAAACTGGGTTTACCTCAGGTTCTCCCTGCCCTGGGGTGGGGGGGGGTCTCACGCTACCAGAACATCTGAGTCAGTGGGAGGGACTTATGAGAGTCCCCAGGTGGGGCCATGTGGACAGAATGCCCTGTCCAAAGCTTTGGCTCTCAAGTTTTCCTGCCGATGAAGATCATGAATGATACGTGGTGTTTTTTTGAGAACAATAACCCTTCCTGTCCCCTCTCCTGAAATACCTTCATCAGTACGGTGAGAGGGCAGTAGCCTTTTCTGACAGGCTCCCTGAAAACCAAACCCAATGCCATCCAGTGTGTTGTGGCTCCCAGAACACCCCGGGGGTCAGGCTAAACCTGCTCTGCAGGCTTCCAGAAACAGACCACCTCTTCTTTCTCCCGAGGGGCAGCCCTGCAGCTAGCCCACAGTACCACCCGGGCTTTGTGGCACACGGCATGGCCCTGGAATTCAAGTCCACGAGTGTCCGCAGTGTCCGCCATCCTCACCATGGCGCCCCCACAGGTGCCTTAGCAGACCTACACCCGATTTGTTTGTTTCTTGACAGTCTGTTGGCGCATGTTTCACATACCACACAGTTCACTAGTGTCGTGACCCACTCGATTTTTAACAGCTGAGCTCTGTAAGCAGGTGGTCTCTCTTCCAAGGTGCCACTGGTCAAGCTTTACTAGCCAACCATTTCTTCACTAACCAAGTGCTTCAGCTTTTTCACCACCAGCCAGGGGGTGGGGGTGGGGTGCTCACAAGAGCCTGAACTGAAAAAGGAGGCACTTTTCCCAGGCCTGACCCATTCTGCACCCTTCTCAGAGCCCAGGGGCCTGTCCTCTGAAGTGAGTCTGAAAGGAACCCTCTTGTCTGGCTAGACCAGCTGCCTGCAGCAGGGAGGACTAGCTTTATGCTCTGGAAGCTGCTCTGTCCTGGAGGACAGTGTGGGGGTGGTGGCGGTGGCAGCGAGTAAGCTGCAGGGCATTGCCAGGCGGGAGAGCCAGGTGACACAGGAGGCCCTGGTGAGCTCACGCTGTCCCTCAGAAGGCCCGGGGTGAATCCATGGAGAGCCGTCCTGCCTGTTTCTCTCCTCTGCCTTCCTCACCCCTTCCCCCGGAGAAACACTGCCGAGCAGGGACAGGGACTAAAGTCCCCTCTGTAAAGACTGCAGGCAGGTGCCCATCTCCCCCTCTGCTAGGTGTACGCGTGCATGTCTGGGGCTGGGCCCCTCCTCGGGGTGGCCAAGAGGCTGGGAGAGTACTGTCTCAGGGGATGTGTGGCGGCCGTCATTCCCCTTGTACATCAGCCATCCTCCACCTGGAAGCCTGCCTGGTGCATGGCTGGCCCTGCTCTCAAGTTGAACTCCCTCCCATCTGGGTGAACCCTTCGAGCTGCCTCCTGGGCCCTGCCTCCCTGCCGGCTGCTCAGACTGAAGAACGCTGGGACTCTTGGGAAGTCCACAGGGTGGGGGTGGGCTCAGGGGGGTCTCCCCGCTGCTGCGCCCCATGCTACCCACTCCAGCTCCGAACCTTCCGTGTGTGCACATCCTGACCAATCATGGCTCGATGCTACTGAGCAGAAACTCACGCCTACTGCCATCGAGTGGATCCTGACCCCAACAACCTGCTCAGACAGTAGCAGGGGCCCACGGCTCCGCAGCTTCCAAGACAGACACCTGCCGCCCCTTCCTCCCGTGAGGGTTCAGAGCAGAAGGCGTCCGTCAGCGACTGCACCATCTGTCCTGGCTGAGTAGTCGCCGCCTGCCGTGCCTAACAGAAGTGGGACAGCCTAGCAGACCCGTTTCCCACCAGGTTCTGAGGACGAAGCCTGAGCCGGGGCGGGGCGTCTTGACCAGAGCTGCGGATGGCTCCGGACCCAGCCACCCTGCCCGTTGCTCCTGGAGTCTTGAGAAGCCATGGGCTGTAGGCCAGGGTGAAGAGCAGGCACGGCTTGCCCTTCTTACAGGCTGGGGGAAAGGAGGCGGGGCGTGGAGTTGTATGTGTCCTCTAAGCACAGGTGTGTTTTGTCTTTCCCTCCTCCCACCACGTCACTTCCCTGTGGGGTCCTTTGGTGCTGTCCCGAGCAGGCGTCCTGTGGCCTCTCACCCGCCCCTCTGTGGTCTTCCTCTCCTTCCCTCACTTGGGTCGTTGTCTCTTTACAGCAGCTCCGAGTCCGAGATGGAGGATGACGAGGAGGACGACGATGACGGGGAGCCCCAGCTGCCCCCCTCGGACCTGGGCGGCGTCCCTTGGAAGGAGGCGGTGAGGATCCATGCCCTTCTGAAGGGACAGAGTGAGGAGGAGCTGGAGGCCTCCAAGAACTATGTGCTCGGGGCCGAGGAGGACGGAGAGGAGGAGGAGTATGAAGAGGAGGAGGAGGAGGAGGAGTATGAAGAAGAGGAGGAAGACTATGAAGAAGAGGAAGAGGAGGAATCCAGTGAGGGTAAGGAAGACTTGTGACTGAGTGTCAGAAATTCCTGTGCCTGGAGCGGCTCGGCCTGGGGTGGGAGAGGACACTGTGGTGTCCAGCAGACATCCTGACACAAGGAAGAAGAGCACGGCCTGTGCACACGTTCTCATGGCTACCAGACAGGGGCAGAAGGGCAGGGCAGCACAGCATCCCCGCGACCAGCCCGTCCTTCTCTCTCCATCTCTCCCTCTCTCTCTCTCTGCCGTCCAATTTCCATTAAGAAGTAAAGGTGGGAGGGGGTAGCTTTCTAGAACTTTCCCTGCTTCCTCTTCTTGGATTTTGAAGGTTGAGGGCATGGAATGCTGTTCTGGCGCCAAGTCGCCGTCCCTGGGGAGAAGCGGATCAGCCCTTAAGTGTCCCCTGGGCAGGTTGACAATGGGCAAAAGGATGTCTTTGAACTGACTTCCTCAGAGCAGGCCTTGGGGCTCCAGTACCCTTCTTTCCTGGATGCTCTGAACCCTCTGCTGCCTTGGACCCAGACCTTCCCCTCCGGCCCCTGCTCCCCGGCCCGGTGTGACCAGGAGTCACTGTCTATGAGGACAGGCTCGAGCTCTCCCTCCCCTGGATGCACAGAGGTAGTGGTGGTCAGGGCAGGTAGATGCACCGCCCTGTCAGGCCATCGACTCGCACGCTCGAGGGGGGGGCGGGGGGTGGGCAGCAGAGGGTGTGGTGTTACAACAGGGCAGCGGCTTTGATTCTGGACGGCCCCGGCTGGTGGGCTTGGCCCACTGCTACTGTTGTGCAGCCTTGTTTTCTCTCTGCCTTTCCTGGGCTCAGCTGCTCGGTTTCCTCTGGAGAAGGGCTGGGCACAGGGCCCTGTACCCAGCGAGGTGACCTGGTGACTGAACCTACCGGCACAGGGCTGTGTCGCCCAGGTGCCAGCCCTGCCAAGGCATGGCAGGCCCGGACACCCTCTGCCCCCTGCCCCGGGTGTGAGCCCAGCAGTCAGCGGGCCCCTAGCTCCGGCTCCATAGCCCCCCTGTGCTCTTGGGGGGAGGCAGGCTCAGCGTGCAGTAACCCACCCTGGGGTTCTCTCCATGGGAAGTAAGACCTGGAGGGAGCTGGGCTCTGGGCGAGGGGGCTCTTGGCTCACCCTGCTGCAGCTAGTGGACGGGCCTAAGCACCTGCCTAGTACGCCCAGGAAAGGGCACACGGCTGGCATCCTTTGAGATGGCATTACCTCTACCTGGTGTGGAGTGTATTCCTTGGTTGTTGACCTCCCACCCAGCACAGCGTGGGGTCAAGCTCTGCAGATGTTCTCCCCTGGGCCCAGAGCTGAGTTCCAGAGCCAAACCTCCAGAGAACAGGCTTTCCCTGGGGAAAGAAGGGCGTCCCCACAGGCAGCACCTGTGGAGGGTGCGTTCCTTTTAAACGATGGACTCTCGAGCTGCGTAGATGGTGACAGGACCCCGTTGCCTGGTGGCTGAAGATAATTCTTCTTTCTGTTCTCTTCCCTCCCCTCGTGTCCCCTCCCTCTCCATTCATCCCTGCTGCCCGGGGGGCCCTCGACGCTGTGTTTGGCGGTGTCTGGCTCCCCCTGCTGTAGAAGGGGAGTATTGCCCCTGGGACAGAGAACTCCTGCAAGGCCAGTGGCTCCAGCACCTCTCTAAGGAAGAAGATGGGGGTACAACTGAAGGTACCCACTCTGCCCGCCTTGCCCACCCACGACACTGGCTCCCCAGGAGCCTCCCAAGAGCAGGTCCCACAGCAAGACACGAGGCAGGCTTCCAAACACTTGTGGAGGAGTGTCATTCTCTCCGGATGCCATTTTCCTTTTTCCCCCCATGAAATGTTTAAGCCCTGTCGTCTGTCATCCCTGAGTTCCAGAGCTCCTGCCATCAAACCCATGTGCTGGGCAGATAAGCACATGGTAGTGTGGAAATCAGGAGAGGGTTCTGAGGTGACTTCAGAGCCCCACGGAATGTGTCCCCAGCGATCCCTCTGTGTCTCTGCTGTGAAGTCCCCTCAGCTGCGTGGGATTACCACATCAGTCCCCCAGCCCCTTCACCACTGCGACAGCACCCAGTGTGGCCCCAGGCCGTGTCTCCTTAGCGTCTCGGGGGGGGAGGGGTGTCCCCACAACTTCTTCACATACCACGCATGGCCCACGATGCTCCCTTGTCCCTGCCGCCCTCAGACCTCTCCGAGCCAGCTGGGCTCATTGGTGACTTAGCCATGACATAGCACCATCTCAGCCAGCAGACCTCAGAAACCAACCCATCGATCCGGGCAGGTGGAGGTGAAGGGGCTGAAACCACAGGCATAGCTGCCCCCAAGTCTGGCCATCCTCCTGGCACTTTCTACCCATATCGCACACCCTGTCTGTGGAAGGGCAGAGGCTGCCCTTGTGGAGATGGCCCCAAAGCAGGCAGTGGGATGGCTCAGGAGCTGGTCTCAGAAGTCCAGACTCTCACATAGTGGCACCTGCTCTTGCTCCCTAGAAAGCCGCCCTCCTTTCCCCAACGCCTCTCCCCGAGTTGTTTACTGCCCCTGTATATTAACCCCGCTCTCTGGCATGATCCAAGCACTAATTACGGGAAGCCCATGGGCCATGGGCTGCTGGGGAGAGTGGAGCAATTGTCTTGTCCATGCGGGTGTCCATGGGGCATCAGCGTGCTTTGAAGAAAAGGGACTTGGGTCCCAGGAAAAGCAGAGAGGTGCTGGTTTCCATCCCGCCCAGGAACCCCCACGCTTGGGGGTGGGGGGGGGTGCTGTATGTTAGCGCTTCCTCGTGTCCCTGCCCTCCCTGCCTTTGCCTTCCGACTCCGTCCTCTCTCTCCTCTGATCCGTGCCCAGGCCCAGACCAGCATGCAGCATGGGGGGCATCCAGGAGGGGACCTGCCCCTTCCCCATTGCAGCTTCAGCTGCACCAGAAAGAGATGGAAAAAGAAACTGACAAGAACAGCCGACACTTGCCGCCCCATGTGTGGGGGCTTGCCTGTGACAGAGCGGCACGGTCCCCTCACACCCCTGTCCCTTCACTTAGACCTCATAGGGCCCCCGTGAGCACAGCATGGGAGGTGCCTGCCGGGTCCCTCACTGTGCTGGGTGGCACAGCTGAGCCCTGGGGGACCCTGAGAGGTGACTCTGTCTTGTGTTCTTTTGTTTGTACACATCGGCGGCATGGGACAGGAAGCACACAGGAGGGAGGAGAGCCCTTCGGGGCTGGACCTCGGGGGTCCCCCTCTCCCCTGGGATCAGCAGGGCACAAGGGCAAATGCGTCTCTGTGCGTGTGGGTGCGTGCGCTCCCTCAAGCCTTGCCTCCTCCTGGCTCACACTGAAATGCTGTCGCTTCTCTCTCTGTCCTCTCCTGTGGTGTCCACCCTCCTTCCCCTGCGTTCTCTACATGCTCCTCCCCCCTGACCCCGGCACACCAGCCGGGAACCCGAGGCTGCTGCCGATGGCCCAGTCGGCCGATCCCCTGGAGATCCAGGCCGATGTGCACTGGACCCACGTTCGGGAGCGGGTGCAGGAGGAGCACGTGGCCCCAGCCTCCGAGTCCTTTACGCTGAGAGGTAACTGCACCGGACCCAGAACCCGCCCTGGGCATCACCTGCCCCGCTCCCAGAGGGTGGCCCCATCGGGCCAGAGCCAGCTCAGCCTGCTGCCTGCCTGGTGCCAGCCAGGAACAGTACCCTTGACAGCCGGGCGAGGGTATGCAGAGTCCTCGGAGGGCTCAGCTCTGGCCCCCGCCTCTCCAGGCAGGCCTGCCCTTGCCTCTTTGGGCAGTTTCCTGACTCTTCCTCAGAGTGTGTCTGGGAGTGAGTGTGTGTCCGTCTGTGGGGCAGGGCGGGGTGGATTCAGGGCAAGACATGCCTCCCCACAGTGAGCAAAATTCCCAGCTTCTCGGTTGGAGGTGAGGAGGGTGTGCTATAAACACGGGTTGAGCACGTACCAAGCTGGCTGCTCAGGGGTCAGGAACTAGCAGGGACTGCCGCGGCTGCCTGTCACCCAGCACCCCTGCACACACACTGGCCGCACTGGGCCACCTGACGCTGCCTGTGCAAGGGGGTCCTTTGGAATGGGGAGCATTTGATCGTGTCCAGCTCCCTGCAGCTGGCCCGCCCTCTGTCCCCTCCTTTTGCCGCAGTGGGCTGGCGCTGAAAAGGAGTGCCGGGCAGCCCGAGGGGCCTCCCCTACGTGTCCTCCCGTCTCCTCTCTGCCAGGATGGCCACCCCACAGGCCAGGGCTCGGGCCTGCTGCCCACAGCCGCCGTCACCCTCTGTTTCTCTCATTTCGGACTTCCAGGAACAAGCCCCGCTCTCCTTGGCAGACACAGCTCCCCCTGAGTAACTGTATTTCTCGTCTTGTTTCAAATCCAGTGTCCGACCTTCCCTCCGTCCGCCGCGCGGCAGTGCAGGCCTGGCTCGAGACGGTCTCCAGAGGTAGCCTGGTGATGTTTGCTCTCTCCGGGTCACAGTAACCCCCTCTCTCGCCCCCTCTCTCTCAGCAGCTCTGCTGGCTCCCTAACTCAACAGTGCCCGTCCTGCCGCAGTGCATGCCGGGCGGGCGGGGGCACGTGCACGCCTCACCTGATGACAGGCTCCTCACCCGGACCGTGTAGCTGCATGCGCCAGCCACCGCCCGCGTCCAGGGGAGGCTAGTGGGGCACAGGCAAGGCCACACACACACACACACATACACACACACCTTCAGTGAGTAGAGGCTGGATGAAAGGCCAATTCTGCAGGGGCGTCTTGAGGAGCCTTTCAGAGAAGGAAGCTATCCCAAGCCAGCCTAAGGAAAATAGCCCAAGAAGGGGGAGGGACCGCTGGAGAACATTTTTCAGCTAAAAGGTCGAGGAGACAGGCTGGTCCCACCACGCTTGGCCTCAGCTGGGTCTTCAGACCGAGAGATGGTGGACAGGCCCCAGCCGCCCTCCCTGCATTTTCCAGGAGACATGCTCCTCATCCACTGCAGGACCCCGGCAGCCCATGGCCTCCATCCTGGACACGGCAGCAGTGCCCTGTCCACCCTCACACAGGTCTGTCGGCAGCTGAGCACTAGCCCGTCATCTGCCAGCGTGACTTGAGGAAAGGCAGTAATGACTCCGAGTTGAGAACCTCACTGTCCTTGAGGTGGACAGACCTGGAGTTCAGACCCGTGCGTCCCTAGCAGCAGTGGGGTTGGAGTGGGGGTAGGGGTGGCGGGCCATGGCCACACGCACAGTCCCTGGGCAAAGAGGGACTTCCTGGGTCAGAGTAGAGCTGCGCTCCGCTGAACTCTCCCCTCAGAAGTAGGTCACCTGGCCTTTCTTTGGAAGTGCCTCTGCCCAGACTCAAACCACCCACCCACTCCTCAGCAGAGGACACTGCCTCAGAACCGCAGGGAAGGGAAACCACACGCCATGCAGTTCAGCAGGGCCTAGGGCTTGGTCACTCCTCACATCAGTTTGGATTGCTGGTGGACTCGTAGGTTGCCCCTGGACTTGCTAACCACAAGGTCAGCAGTTCAGAACCACCAGCCGCCCTATAGGAGGAAGATGAGGCTTTTGACCCCCATAAAGAGTTAGCATCTCAGAAACCTACCGGGGCCTTTCTCTCTATCCCGGACGGGGGGATCTGAGCAGTAGGACAGCCGTGAGTCGAAATCAACTTGGTGGTGGGAGTGAGGAGGATCAGACGAAGCCCAGAAGACAGTCCTCCGGCCAGGATCGGCTCCTCCGCTCGCGTGGCAGCTTGTAGCAGCACCTGGAGCTCCATCGTAACCCAATTGACTTTCTCCTTCCATCCTCTCAGCTGCCTCACTCTCAGCCTCTGCTGCGGCTGCTGCACCGACACCCCGTACCTGTGTGTTGCTTTTTGATACGTGTGACGATTGTTCCTTTTAAGGTCCCGCCAAGACATGTAGGTACTCACCCTCCTGAGTGCACGACCGCTCCATTTCTTAGTCAAACTCAGCAGGAGAACCCCGTGGAACACTGCCTGACTAGGGCTGGAGCCAGTCTAAGCCAGTGAACCTTGACCTTCGGCTGGGAAGTTGTTTGTGGGTCTGTTTGGTGTGGCTTTTACTTTGAGCTCATCTGCCTGCCCCCAAAAGTATGATGTTGCCATCAGTGCCCCAGCACCCACAGGTCGCTTTAAAAGAACATAGAGGGGGCTGAGCCCTGGTGGCGTAGTGGTTGTGCGCGGGACTGCGGCCCACTGGGATGAAGGTTCAATTCCGGCTCCCAGGAGCAAAGGCTGGGCCTCCTACTCCCACCACCTGAGGGCAGTGATGCCTAAATAAAAAAATAATAATAATAAATAAATAAATAAATAAAATAAAAGAACATAGAAAGCAAGTGGGGGGGGGGGGGGCCAGGGGGCACTGACTTGGGCTCTGTTTGCCCCAGGTGTTTGTCTGCCAGCCTCCTGCAAGCCTGGACCTTCCAGGTGACCATGCCCCTTCTCCAGCCACCAGCATGGGGTGGCTGGCCAAGGAGAAAGACACTGTGGGATGGAGAGGTGTCTGCCCAGACATTCAGAAATGGTAACCTATAAAAATGGACCAAAGCTCAGACTCCAGACAGGGACTGGGAGGAAGGGATGGGGGGGCCTGCTGACAGGATTTTTATTGAGACCTCATGTTACTAAGCCTCAGAAGGCGCCCTCCCTGGCTTTGATGGTCAATCTTCCTACGTGACTACAAGCTGTGTTAGCCCACAGAAGTCCTAAGCCAGTGGGAATAGCTGAGTCACTCCCTTCTTGGTATTCCCTCCCCGCGTGCCATCATCGGAGACAGGGAGGACGGCATCTGACCCTCGGAAACCCCGCCAGCCCCTCTGCTTTCTCAAAAGGGAGCCTCTACTGCTGTTTGCCCACCTAGAATAGCCCCAGAGAACCCATCAGGGCCCACCACCTGCACGGTCTATTTCAAACCAAACTCTGCTAGTTCTCTGAAAAGCAGAGTTTAGCTAGTTGATTATTAATTAGCTGTGCAGAAAAGAGAATGTGTTTGGCATAGAGAACTGTTGAAGACACAGTTACATGTGTGACTTCCACCTGGTGGAGCATTAAGATCTCAGCAGCACCTTGGAGCTGCCCTTTCCTTCCCCTCCTCCCTCCCCCTTCAAGCCCAGAGGCCTGCATTCTCCACTACTGGCCGTGGTCCCCTGGCTGTGCTCTGGAGGGGCCTGCCCCAGTCTGTGTTCAACATGAGTTGGGAAACCCAGGAGGAGCCCTGCTGGTGTAGCGGTTAGGCGTTGAGCTGCTCACAAGTTGGGCAGTTCGGAACCCCCTGCCGCTCTACATGGGGGGGTAGGGGAGGTCCACGGGCGCTGTTCCGGCCTGTCCTGGAGGGTCTCTGTGAGTCAGCCTCAACTTGACGGCAGTGGGTGTGTTTTGGTTTTCTTGAGCAGTTTCTAGTTCCTTGGTAGCCAGAACAGGGCTGTGGTCCACAGGCTGGTACACAGGGAAACCGAAGCTTCACTGCTCCCCTGACCCGACATGGTCTTAGGACTGACTCTTAGAACCTCGAGGAAACCTTGGCAAATGCCCACCAGACTCCCCATACACAAGCACGGCTGGTTTCCAGGAGAACTGCCTGGGGTTTCTCAGAGAACTGACTTTTCCTGATGGCTTCCTCTTCCTCGGAACTGTTGGTGGGCTCCCTCTGTGTGCGTGGGCGCACACATGTGTCTGTGTGTGTCTCTGTGTGTGTGTGTGTGTGTGTGTGCGCACGTGTGCGTGTGCGTGTGCATGTGTAGGGACCAGTCCTTATGAAGGCGATTAGCCCTGTGCCCCATTTTTTTAACAGAAGTACAGGCAGAAGGGCTGCCTGTGATTTTGGAAAATGAACTTTACCTATCACCTCTTACCATTTCTCTGAACTCGTCCTGAGCAAAGCCATGCTCTCTGCCCGTTGCAAGGCCTGGGGCCTGAGAGAATGTCACGGGGCATTCTTGTGCCCCTCGTTGAGCACATGGCCGAGGCCTCTGGACCTCTGCTGTCGCACAGCATACACAGCAACAGTGGGAAGTGCCCTCGAGAGAAGTTATTCTGAGCCATGAGTGCCTCCCGGCCTCTCCTGCCTTTGAGTCCTGGCACAGAAGCTGCCGGTGTTGAAGCCCCTGCAAATGGCACCTTGTTCCCTGTCAGCCTGGAGTCTTCTCCACAGACCTGAGGAGTCCTGCTTGTGCAGGGGACGGAGAGGGGGGTAGGCTCCTCAGAGGATGGTGAGGAAGATGGGCAGGCTTTGGGCTGTCTTTGCAACCCATTCGACCTTTCCAGAGCAGAGAAGTAAAAAGGCCAGGTGCTCTGGATGGCCCTGGGCCCTTCCAGCACCCACGCTACTCTTAGAGCACCACCCCCCCCCCAAGCCCAGACCCCTGAGGGTCTCTTTTCCCCCCTGCCATGTCCACCACCTGGGAGCACCCACCTGTAGAAGCAGCCTGTTTGTCTGTCTGCCTGCCTGCCCTATCCTTTTCTCCCTTGAACGTTTCTGCCTTGCAGTCCCCTTTGAGGAGAATGACCTGGAGGAAGATGTGGACTCGGAACCTGCAGAGATAGAAGGGGAGGCGGCGGAGAATGGGGACACAGGGGACACTGGTGCTGAGCTGGACGATGGTACGGGGACCCCAGGACTGGAGACAGGGCCACAGCACTTTGGACCCAGGATCGGAAAACACAGAAAGCCAAGCCAACACACAGAACTCACCGAAGGAAGCCCTTCGGTGCCGGGCAGGTTCCCTGCTCTGCTACCCACGTGGAGGGTGTCAGTTCCATCACCCCATCCACTGAGCCTGCATAGATTCCATCAGCCAAGAGCCCGTTCACAGCAACAGGGAGGGAGTGAAGTGTTACACTGGGCCGGCGGATTGTAAGGGAACACAGACTTGTTGTGCACGATCATATGAGTCCTGGGGGCCAGGCTTACCTGCCACCAGTAAACCTGTGTTCTCTCTGTCACAGCCTGACTCACGTCATCGCTGCTGTGTTTACAAAGAGCAGGAACCCTACAGGCTCTCATGGGACCACCAGGAGATGTTCCTGGAGGGCGGAAGCAGGCTGTTCAGGGACTGCAGTCCAGTCCAGGCCTCACGCGCTGAGACCAGGCTGTCCCTGAGGAAGGCGGGGGGAGCCTGGCCTCACTGGGATGTGCACCCAGGCCTGTGCTGCATGTCCTTTCCCTCCCCCAGATCAGCACTGGTCTGATGATATCCTGTCAGATGCCGAGACGGAGCTCCGCTTGCGGCACCAGAAAGAGGTGGAGGCAGAGCTGGAGCTGAAGGTCTCAGAAAATGAGGAAGAGACGCCACCCCCCATTGCAAAGCGGCGGGAGAGAGGTGAGTGAGCTCTGCTTGGCAAGAGAAACCCCTTGCGGGATTCCTACCTCGAGTTGGCTGAGGGGGCGTGGGACACCAAAGCAAGGCATATACACGGACTAACGTTAACCCTCCTGCTGCAATATCGACAAAGAGGACTAGCAGAAGAATCGTGGGGAAGCACATGCGAGAAATTCCATCATTTCTGCGAGGACTTCTTCCCACGAGATATGTTCAAGGAGCAGGCCCAGGGTCAGAGTGGTCAGCTGTGCCCGCAGCTCTCAGCTGCCTCCCTTCCCTGAAAACGGCCAGCCGGGTGCGGAGCCCCCCTTAGCCTGAGTCGGGGTGGACTTTCCTGGCTAAATCCCTGTGTCCTCTTTCCAGGCCCCTCCCAAGTCTCCAGCCCCACCAAGCTCCCCCAGGACCAAGGTGTTGGCATCTCCCCGGTCCACAGCCCCGTGACAGAGGTAAGGACCTGGCCCTCGAAGGGGGCAGCACCAAGGGGCTTAGAACAGACAAGTCGATTCTCATCTTAGGGCCCCGGGTGGACACCACACTGCAAGTAAAGGGGACGGAGGCCACTGGTCTCGTTCTAAGAAGTACCTCCTCAGTAAAGCTGCTGACGGTGGGCACTGCCTCAGGGCGGTGGCTGAGCCTGCCGGGGAAGGGCGGGAGATGGCTGAGTGCAGTTTCCCCACCATTGCTCAGAGCAGTCACCCTGCTTCAGATGTGTTCTCTCCATGCTCACACGTGTGTGTGTGTGTGTGTGTGTGTGTGTGTGTGTGTGTGTGTGTGTGAGAGAGAGAGAGAGAGAGAGAGAGAGAGCAAGAACACTACATAAGTAACAAATTTAGCCATTTTAGCAATCTCCACGTGGGCACTTGAGTGACATTAAATATATTCATCATGTTATGTTGTTCATCCTTCACCATTAACCCAGGTTTTTCTGTCGCCCTTTCGGTTACTATACCGTGGCTTAACCCACATGGGCAGCAGGCCTCCTTGGACTTAGGGGGAGCTCCACATTCCCTGCCAACAACCTGGCGAGCGTGTCAGCCAAGCAGGGAGCCCCGTCTGTCTGACACTAGCCTCTCCAGAGGCAGCCTTGCCGGGAGCAGCCCAGTGCCACCAGGCTCCTATATAGGGTTCTAATATGGACCAGAGAGCGGGCAGGGAGGCCTGGTCTGGAGTTGGATGGATGTCAGCTAAAAGGGACGAGAAGGAATACTGGGTGTTGGGTGGAAAAGTCCATGGGAAAGGCGAAATGAGAGCGAGAACAGGATGTTTCCATGAACTTGGAGAAGCCCTTCTCGTAATGTAAGTCTCAGGAAATGCAGGCTCAGACTCACTGAGACAGAGAGAAAGAGAGAGAGAGAGAGAGAGAGAGTGTGTGTGTGTGTTTTCTAAGCCCCTCCTTTTTACCATCCCTTTCTGTAGGGTGCTCGAAGCCCATATACCTCTGTTGCCAACAAGGTGAGATCCCCAGAGGAGCGCTTTTTCCCTGAGCCTCTGCTCCCTCCAGAGAAGCACAGGGCTGGAGCCCCTTCTGCGCAGACCACCATCCCCTCGCCCATCCGCTCCCAGCCCGCAGCGCTGCCGGAAGCCAGAGTGCCTGTCTCCACCTCCCGAGTTGGCCCTCAGCAGCCGCCCCCTTCGTCCACCTCCACCCCCACCCGGCCCCCGCTCCCCATCTGCTCCCAGCCTCAGCCGTCTTCGCCAGAGGCCACCGTCCCGTCGCCCACGGAGTCCCCCATACGTTTCCAGCCCATCTCGGTCAAAACATCTACCCCGCGGCCGCTGCTCCCCGGGAGCCCGGCTGAGGACAGGGACCAGCGGGGCAGCCCCGCCAGCGAGGCCCTGACTCGGAGCGACCTGGTGGAGGAGTTCTGGATGAAGAGCGCCGAGATCCGCCGCAGCCTCGGGCTCACCCCTGTGGACCGCAGCAAGGGGCCCGAGCCTGTCCTCGCCTCCCCGGCCCTGAAGCCGGTGACCCTCAGGTCCTACTCGGTCGAGAGAGCACAGGACGACGGGCTCCAGCTGCTGAAACTGCCCGCTGTCCCTAGACGGCTGGGCCCGCCCCCGGGGGACGGGGACCCGCCCGCCCTGCTGACCCCCAAGTCCCCGTCGGACCGAGAGCTGCGGAGCTCCCACGAGGAGCGCAGGGACGCGTCCAGCAGCTCGGGCCTTGGCCTGCACGGCAGCTCCTCCAACATGAAGACGCTGGGCAGCCAGAGCTTCAACACGTCCGACTCGGCCATGCTCACGCCGCCCTCCAGCCCCCCGCCGCCCCCGCCCCGGGGCGAGGAGCCCGCCACCCTAAGTCGGAAGCCCCGCCAGACGCCGGGCCCCGAGGACCCCACGCCCGCGCCCGCGCCGCCGCCCCCAGCACCGCCCCTGCGGCCGCCGCGGGAGCCGGGCCGTGCGCCCCGGGAGGAGGTGCGCAAGTCGTTTGCAGAGAGCGTGGACGAGATCCCCTTCGCCGACGACGTGGAGGACACGTACGACGAGCAGACGGAGGAGCAGACGAGTCTGCAGGAGACGTTCTTCACGCCGCCCTCGGGCGGGCCCCACCCGGCCCAGGCCCCGGAGAACGGGCGGCTGCGGGCGCTGGAGGCCGGGCCACCAGCGCAGAGGAGGGGGCTGCCCGCGGTCTCCCCGGAGGCCAAGGAGCTGGCGGAAGAACGCATGCGAGCCCGGGAGAAATGTGTGAAGAGCCAGGCGCTGAGAGATGCCATGGCCAAGCAGCTGGTCAGGATGAAGGAGATGGAGATGGCCGCCGCCGCGGCCAGGCTGGCCAGAGCTACCCCCCACAAGGCCACCCCGGTGCCCTCTAAGGGCAGAGACCCGGCCTCTCCCTCTCCGTCCCGGCAGCGCCCAACCGCCCAGGGTTCCACGGGGCCCACGCCAAAGAACGAGGCCACCAGTGAGGAGGTCCTGTCCCCTCCATCCGACTCTGGCGGGCCAGACGGATCCGTGACCTCCTCCGAGGGCTCCAGCGGGAAGAGCAAGAAGAGGTCCTCGCTCTTCTCGCCGCGCAAGAGCAAGAAGGAGAAGAAGCCCAAGAGCGAGGGCCGGCCCCCCGAGAAGACCGGCCCTGGGCTGCTGGAGGAGGCCGCTGCCAAGCCCAAGTCCCTGTGGAAGTCCGTCTTCTCCGGCTACAAAAAGGACAAGAAGAAGAAGGGCGAGGACAAGTCCCGCAGCAGCACGCCCTCCAGCGGTGCCACCATGGACTCGGGGAAGCACAGGCTGTCTCCCACTGTCAGAGCAGGTAGGACATCCAAGGGGCTCACCGCCTCTTCCTGGGGACCACTGTCGGGGGTTCCTAGCTGGGTGCCGATGGTAACCAGAGCAAGGGAGCTGAACTCTGGGCTCGCAGAGCATGCTGTTGAGTCAGCCCCCAACGGATCCCCAACACACACACACACACACACACACACACACACCATGTTCCCACTACCAATCCCTTGCCAATCATACAGCTATGATCAGTAGGGTTTGCGATTTTTTTTCTTTTCTTTTTTATCATGAATTTGTTTTCCTTTGAGCTTTAAAGCTTCATTTTTCTTCACAGTAACAGAATTTCTTCATGCCGTACTCTCCAGAGAAATATCCTAAGTCATCATAGGGTTTTCGTTGGCTGGTTTTTCAGAAACGGGTCACCCGGCCTCTCTCCCTAGTCTGTCCCCGTCTAGACACTGCTGGCTTGTTCCATATCAGAGTAACATGCACACAGGCGGGTGGTAGTCGGCGGTCCAGCACAGGCACCATTGCTGCCTCACAGATCATGCTCTCTCAGGGTAAAGAGCAGCCTGACCATGCAAACGGCTTGGACTCTGTACCCTTCCTGAAGAGGGCGCCTGAGCTCCAAACCGGACCCTGGCTTGGCAGGACAGGCAATGTGGCCAGGGAGGAGCAGGCCAGTTCTGGGCACACATCCTTTCGGCCTTGGCTCAGCTGCTGCCTGGCCGCGGGCCCACAGCCACACCTGCGCACTGCTCAGTGCTAGAGAAGAATCGCGTACACCAGGTGGGAACACTGCTGAGGCCTGCCCGTTACCACTCTGATGACCCCTAAAACTGCCTGTGACCTTAACACGTGGAAGGGTACACATCACTTGAAGCCACGTGTGCGAAACATCTAGAAAAGGCAAATGAACTGAGACACAGGGGGCCGTGAAGCTGTACAGAGCAGGGGGCAGGGGAGTGCGGGCGCAGGGAGTCAGGGGGAGGGAGCTGCTGTGTGGGTGATGAACACGTTCCAGAGCCCAGTAGTGGTTGTCACGCTGCAGCAATGGGAGACTGTGTGCCCTTGGGTTATGTGCTCGTGAATGGTGAAAGCGGCCCCTTGTACCTTGCGCATGTGTCCTGTCACAGTCAAAAGGAGCTAGTGCCTCTGCCTGAACCCCTCCTCCCCGAGGGCAGCTGCCACTGTCCTCACGCTCCCTTGCGTCCCTGTCCTCCAGAGCTGCAGCTCCGGCACCAGCTCAGCTTCTCAGAGGACTCCGACCTCTCCAGTGACGACATCCTTGAGCGGTCCTCCCAGAAGTCCAAGCGAGAGGTAGGTGTTCCAGACAGCTCAAGGGCCGCCGGTTAGCGCTGTTCTGGGGGGGAGGTAGGGTGGGGAAAGACAGTCTGGCCTCCCAACTGAACCCGGGGTCCAGACCAGGGGTCCAAGTAAGAGACAGAGAGAGGACCCTTCTCTTGGTTTCTCAAACGGACCTTGAAAATGTGCCCTGGTGGTGAAGATTCCGGGTGCCACTCCCGTGACGGAGACCTGGGCCAGCCCTTGGGAGAGCTGTTCTTTGGCTTTCAGAGGCAGCCTGGCAGCCCTCAGCTAAAGCATTCCCTTTGGGAATCCCAAAGGAAAGGGCACCTACCTGCATTCCCTCCCGCCGCCACCACCGCCACTGCCACACAGGATGCCAGGCGACAAGCTACTATGGCCCCAGGGTGTGACGGAGATGGGACAGCAGGTGGAAGAGCTTCGCCACAAAGCTGGGTCCCTGAAGAATCTTGTAGTCATCCGCCTACCTGTTGGTGAGAAGAGGGTGGCCTGCTGTCAAAGCGATGACCCAGGAGGCGGAGCGGGGCCCTGCTAAGTAGGACTCGGCCCCCTTCGCTGCCTCATGACTTTGGCTCCCTAGGGCGATGGGTGTCTCCCCTTCGAGCTCCTTCCTCACGGGCCTCCTGTGGGGCTCAGTGGTGGTGTTTCAGGGCCTTTTGCTGCCTTGTGTCGCCATTGCCATGTTGGAGGGGGATGAGGGGTGGGGATGGTTCTGATGGGGTGCCATGCTGCCCAAACACCTCAGCAGCACAGACGCCATCTAACTCTCGGGGCAGGGACTCGCCCTCCCGTCCAAGCTGGTGGTCCAGCCTCTTGTGCCTCCCTTTAGTGAATGAGCAATCCCCCGACAGAACATACCATTTTTAAAAGGCTCCTCAGGTGGGAGGGTGTGGCTGCCTTCTTCTGGGCTCCAGCCACTGGGCAGGCCTGAGCCCCTTCATGTGGCTGTCAGAGCCTGTTTCCACCCCCACCCCCAGTCTGCTCCAGTTCCTCTTTTAATTTCTCTGCAAACCAGGAGAGAGCTAGTGGTTTTCTCCTCTCATCCCAGCGTCTTCCTGCCTGCGCCAGCTCTTTATCTGCGTGTGCTCGAGGATACCCCGAGTCGGGCCTCTCTTCCTGCCTTTCCATCTGCAGAGGTGACCTGAGTGCTGCCCAGCCCTAAGCCACGCCGAGCCCCTGGGCCCTCTCCCCCCAGATGGGGCTGTTCCAATGTGCTTCTAGCCAGAGTCTCCTGTTGCACTTTCCTAAGCAGTAGCTGGGTACAAACTGAGGTCTGCTCCCAGATACAAGAGGAGAAGAAATGTGGTGGGGAAATCTCATTATATTCTCATGGTGTTCTTCCACACACTTCTCGAAGCCCCTGTACGTGACTCTTTGAACATATCCCAATCCCGGGGACTGGCAGTGGGCTGCCTCGGGGTCTGTGGAGAAAGGGGGACCTGCCCCACGGTTCACTTGGCCTCATTGGCAACAGCAGCGAGCAGTTTTACCACCTTCACATCGTGTTAAACCTTCCCTATATGACCGCTATCGTGGTCAGGTCTGTGTGCAGCTTCCCTATTAACTGATGGCACACCCTGCCTCATGTGGAGGGGCAGGCTGCCCTGGATGGCTATGCCAAGGCACCGCTCCTCACCCCGGCCAGCCGCCTGCCCTCAAGGCTGAGCAGACATCAGGAGCGAAGGGCATGGTACCCCTTTCCTGCTGTCAAAATGAACACTCGCCTGCGGGTCCCACCACAGCATCCTGGAGCCAGAGTGGCCCTGGAGACTCGTGGACCAGCGACGACCCAGATGTTGAGTTCACATAAGAAATGGAGGGGATAAAGCCAAGCCTAGGATAACACGAGTCCACCTCCCACCATGATGCTGTACGTAAAAGCAGGACACCCTCGATCTCCAAGGCATGAGTCCTAGGGCCTCCGGAAAACCAGACCAAGCCAAGACAGCTTGAAAAGTGGTATGTCAGACCAGGTTTTCTAGAGAAACAAATTCAGTGACACTCACACATGTGTAAGAAAGAGCTTTGTATCCAGGGGTAAATGGGTATCCAGAAAATATCCCAGCCTGGTCCAACTCAAGTCCTTAAGTGTGACACTAATCCATAAACCCCTCTTCAGACTCATGCAGCCACATGCAGTGATGGAGAATGCAGGAAGATCGCAGGCCAGTGAGTGCAGACTCGTGGCTCTGATGGAGGTAGAAGCATCACACCAGGTCTCAGCGGCGTGGCTTTCAGAGAGAGAGAGGCCCACCTCTGTGGAGAAAGAGGAAGAGGCCAGCCTCGGAGAGCCATTTATCTTGGTTGCCCTTCAATCAAGCTGTGACTGATTGACAGGCTAACCGCCACCCACTTCCTATGGGAGCCATCTTCACACACACACACACACACACACGCACACTAAACTGTCACAGGGCTTGGGGGAAATTGAGTGAATGTTAGCATGGATTACCTATGCACTATAGCGAGTGTTATCACTAGATTCTTTGTAAGTCACAGCAGTATTCTTCTTAGGAAGTAAGACTGAAACATTGTACATGAGATGAGAGAGAGCGGGGAGGAATAGGTTAAATATAAAGAGAGCTGTGCAACACATTAACATTTGGCAAATGCAGAAGGTGTGGAGCCCAGTGGCGACTCCTTACGTGGCCAGCTGCTAATGGAAAGACTCCTCTGAAGAAAAGGCGTGGTCACCTGTGCCCATAAAGACTCCTCTGAAGAAAAGGCGTGGTCACCTGTGCCCATAAAGAAGCCCTGGGGCCAGTTCTGCTCCATCCTCTGTAGCTGAGACTAGCCACAGTCACACAATAAGGTGATGTGGCGAGGGGCATGTGGGCATTCATTGTCCTCTTTCATCTTGTCTTTAGTGTTGACCTTTTACAGAATAAAGGATATGAGGGGTGAGGGACCTAATAACATCCCAACAAGAGATTGGCTGCATTGAATACTGATGAGAGAACACCTGAGAAGTTACAGGATGACATCCTGAACATCATAGACCAAGAAAACAGAACATCAAAGCGAAAAGAAACAAAGTGGTTACCAGAAGTGACTCTGAAACTTGAACGTGAACGTTGAACGTGAACGTGAGTGGCTAAAGCAAATGGAAGACCTGGTGAAGAGAAAAAGAGCCCAACAGAAAATTCAATGGAAAGCTCTAGAAGACAAAGTAGAATACTATAATCAAATGTGCAGAAAGAAGAACACACTCAGGGCCTGAGCCCCGGTGGCGTAGTGGTTGTGCGTGGGACTGCGGCCCACTGGGACGGAGGTTCAATTCCAGCAGTGGGGCTGGGCCTCCTACTCCCACCGCCAGAGAGCAGTGATGCCCCACCCAGAAAAAAAGAAGAAGAAGACTTAAATCCTCACAACTAGACTTACTCGTGTTGGAAAAACAGAGAAAAG
Source organism: Nesogale talazaci (assembly GCA_004026705.1). Lineage (NCBI taxonomy): Eukaryota > Metazoa > Chordata > Mammalia > Afrosoricida > Tenrecidae > Nesogale > Nesogale talazaci. The sequence continues at coordinate 46,165 of PVJH01012766.1, forward strand.
ACTGAAGTTGTCAAAGATTTCATCTTGCTAGGAACCACAGTCACTGGTTGTGGAAGCAATCGTGTTGGTGAGCAAACGTGGCACTTTGAGGGTGCACCTGGCCCCGACCAGGCTGTTTTCAGGAACCAGTTACACATGTGAAAACTAGACAATCGAATGAAGCAGACTACAGAAGAATCTATGCATTAGTTGGTGTAGAATATTGAATGCACCACGGACTGCCAGAAGAGTACATAAACGTCCTGGAAGTTCAGCCAGAAAGGTCCTTAGAAACAAGGGTGTCCAGAGTTTGTCACGTGCTTTGGACATGTTCGTAGGAGAGGCCGGTCCATGGAAAAGGGACAGCATGTTTGGTAAGGTGGAGGGTTCACCATGTGTAACCCCAGGAAATGGCTGAGTCCCTCTTGCCCTCTTTGGGAGCACTGGTAGGAGGAAAAGAACATCGCTTTGTGTGGGGTGTGTGTGTGTGTGTGTGTGTGTGTGTGTGTGTGTGTCATCAGGAATCCCCCATAATCTGCCCTCTTCCCATTGCCCTGCAACCTCTGGGCAAATGCAAGCACAGATATCCCCACACGTAGAGGTCGTGCAAACCACATGTCCAGGTCGTGACGTCGGCTGCTAACCCGGCGCCAGCAGCTTGAGAATGCCCATGAGTGCTCAGGAGGCCTCACTCCCCACCGAGAAGTCACTGCTGACTGAGCTCCCCCTAGCTGGGTATCTGAGACTGGAACAGTCTTTCTCCCTTGGAGCTGCTAGTGGTTCAACACTGCTGGCCCTGTGGGTCTCAGCCCATCACGTCAGGCCTGGTGGCCCACTAAGAAGGAAGGGAGGACGGCGTCCTGCAGGCACAGTCCTGCTTGGATGCCATGGGTCAGAATGGACCCCGTGGCCTGGGTTGCTAAGGAAGAGATGGTATCTTGTCTTGTATGTCAGCAGTTTCACTGACACTCGGGGAGATTGAGAAGGGAGAGGACTTGGGGGACAGTGGAGAAGAAGCTGTCTCTTCTGAGTGGATGCGGTGCTCCTTAAGGGCTGTCCCTCCGCCATCCTATGCTAACTATGAAAAGCGATCATGTGTCGTAGTCTCACGTGTTCGTCTTAAACATCTGACTGATTCTGCTCCATTTCTGTGTGTGCTGTTTTTTATTTTCCCCCCACCATTATCATCATTGCCGCTCTGTTTTGTCTTCCGTGCCATCCCCTTAAAAGTCGGTCTCTGTACCACACGCCTTGGCGTTCAGCAGATCGTTCGCATCAAAGGTAGTGTCACCCTCCCGTCGTCGTCGGCTGCATGCTTGTCTGTTACTAACCCCCAGAGCGCTCGACACCCCCCTCACTAACTGCCTTCCTCCACGCATGGCGCTCTCCAGCACTGGCAGCAGGGCTGCATCAGATGTGCGGCCAGAGAAGCTGGCGGGAGTGCATGTGGCCAGTTTGTTCCAGGGCCTGAGACGGGGCACGCAGCAGGGGGCATTCACAGGCCTGCACCAGGGGCCCCAGCGCACCCCTGGTGGTCTTCTGAGGCCACCTTCAGGGGGCTCTCAGCCATCATGCCAGCAGTTAGAATGACAATGAGGAGACGATAGCCTAGGGCTGAATTCAGAAGTTGCTATTAAGGCCCATAAAACCCACAGAGACTATCAAGAGGGTGTTGTAAGTACAGAGAGAGCCTCTAGCATTCGCCCCTGGTGCCCAGGGTAAAGCACCCGACATGCACTGGTGCCCTGTTCTCCCCGCCTTCCCCGGCCCACTCTCCGGGGACCCTGACAGTGCCCTCAGTTCTTCCATCCCCGCCCCAGCCTCCCCATGGCTCATGGCTCCCTCCCTTCCCACCCCACTTCCGGTGTGCAGGGTCCGAGGCAACCCCATGGTTTTTTCTCCACACTCTAGAGCTTGGGGACATCCAGGCTTAAAAGAGAGGCATCCCTGTTTTTCTTCAGATGTTGCTTCTTTAAAGACTGTTACAAGTACTGCGCATCTGACGGACGTGGCTTCTAATACCCAAACCATCTCCCTGCCCTCGAGTCCATGCCGACTCCACACAAAGAGACCTAGAAGCAGGGGACTTGAGGAACCCTTCCCACGGGGTCTTGGAAGAACAGGCATCCTTACACAGGAGACAGGTGGTCTCGAGGGGAACGAGGGGTGGGTGTCAGCTGTCACACTCCCAAACAGCGTCAGGAGGGGCACGTGTCTGCTCTTGTAGGAGTTCGGGTGAGCCCTGCAGCTTTGGGTCACCCCTCCAGTGGAGCTGCCCACCAGGCCGTCTGTCTACACGCCCCTCCTGCACGCACCTGTCTGCTGGCACCCTCGGCCCTGCAGTGCTCTTTGGAGGGGCCACGGGGTCAGACACTAGCTCCCTCCTGCGAAGAGCCCTTCCTGCGGCCCTCCCAAGGCCCCACGCACTGAGGAAACCTCTCCTTCTCTCCAGCCGAGAACCTACACAGAGGAGGAGCTGAGCCTCAAGCTGACCCGGCGTGTGCAGAAGGCAGCGCGGAGACAGGCCAAGCAGGAGGAACTGAAGCGGCTGCACCGAGCCCAGGTGAGATCACAGAAGGTGGCCCTGCCACACTCCTCCGTGCCCACGCCTAGAGTCCGGGCAAGGTCACAAAGCAGTTATCTTCCTGGCCAGCTTGCTCCTTCTCAGCCTGGTCTGAGGGAAGGTAAGAACACAGAGGTCGGGGGCAGGCCCTATGTGAAGTCACTGGCATGAGAGGACAGCTCCAAATTCTTAGGCCCCAACCATAACGCAGCTCCCAAGAAACCCACCTCGCTGCCTTCAAGTCGGTGCTGACTCCTAGGGGAGGGGAGGACCCTGACAGTGGTCTTGCAAGACTGTAACTTGCAGGAGTAGGAAACCTCATCTTTTTCCCAAAGAGCAGCTGGTGCTTTCAAACTGTTGACCTTGTAGTTAGCAACCCAGTGCAGAACCCACACCCCGGTCACTGGCATGGAGTCGGTGCCGACTCATGGTGATCCCTTGTGGGTTTCCAGGAATAGGCAGCCCTGTCTTCCTGCCAAGAAGCTGCTGGGGGTTTTAAATTGCTGGCCATGCAGATCACACCCCTTCTTGTAACCCCTGCGCCCCGAGAGCTGCTGATGTCACGACACCGGTCTTGTGTTTGCGGCTCGAGATGAGCCCCCCCTTAGTCTAGAGCAGAATTTGGTGAGGCCCCAAGGCCAGCTGTGCGAGCCCACTCTGTGAGGGCAAGCTCGTTGGCACAGGTGCTCCTTGCTGTTCACCCCTGGTCCAGCACAGCCCCTGCAGAGGCAGCCAGCTCACGAGTAACCTCTGCTACCAAGCAGCAGACTCTGGCTTGTCGGCCGCCGGAGGGCCTGGGATTGGGGGCCAGAGGTCAGGGCTGTCCTCCAGGTGGGCCTCACTGCTCTTGGCCAGTCCAGCATTTCCACAGCGCTGTCCAAGAGCCCCTGCTGCCGAGCAGTGTCTCTGAAGGGAGCCTGGACTCGTCCTACACACATCCATCACCTCCCACCCCTAGCCCATGGCCCCCTCACACAGAGACCCGCAAGTCTGCACATGGGGCCAGGGCTGCTGTGGGTGGCTCAGGGCCCACCCAGCAGGCTCCCTTCCCTCCCACCCCTGGTCCTCACGCTCTTCTCTTCTCCGTGTGCCCAGCCCCGCTCTGGGAAGTGAGGCAGTGAGGGGGTGGCGCTCACCGTACGTCTGGTTCTGTGGCAGATCATCCAGCGGCAGCTGGAGCAGGTGGAGGAGAAGCAGAGGCAGCTGGAGGAGAGAGGTGTTGCTGTGGAAAAGGCGCTGCGTGGTGAAGCAGGTACGGTCTTGCTTTTCTTCGTGAGGCAAAGCCCCCACCCGTGCCAGGCTGGCCTAATGTCCCTCATCTGGACCTCAGCTCCTCCCCCAGCAGACATGGCTGGACCCTCACCAATGAGGTTCGGAGCCCCAGGAAGGAAAGCACCTCTGTTTGGGACTGCCCGCCCCTGCCTCCTGGGCTTGCCACATACCTGTGGGATGAGATCTGAGCCCCTTTCTTCGCCTGGTGGCAAGCCCTGGATGCCCTCCTGACTGCCCTCCCCACTTCCCCTCTCGAAGAAAATAACCAGAACAAGGGAGCTTGGACCACAAGCCGCCATCACAGAACTGCACAAGAGCAAGCCCCAGCCTGGTCCCCCACGGACCACCCCCTTTGGTTAGCTCTCCCTGGATCCCTCTCCTGCCCACACCACAGGGGACACACGAGGACGCCTCCCACACCACGAGAGGAATGCAGGCCAGGTCCCAGTGTGCATAGAAGGACAGTGGTCAGGACAGGGCTGAGAGGCTCGCTCACGTGTGCTATGGCAGGCCAGCACAGAGGGGCCCTTGGAGAGTGGCATGACCTTGGAGCCCTTGGACAGGGCTGTGATCACACACATGCTTGTGGGCTGGGCTCAGCCCTGCTGGGTGGAAAGAGGCAGGGTGGCTCAGAACCTGACTCAGACTGCCTGGAAGACATGGAGGCAGCATCTCGGGACCTTGAAACCTCCACCCAAGCCCCAGTCGCCAGAGTGTCACGAGTGTCACTGCTGTCTGCTCTCCCACGTGACCCCATCTCTGTGTGGGCAAACTTTCCATTTCTGAGTGAGCAGAAGGCCTGCAGATAGCTTCGGCATTCAAATTCTGAGCGTGGGTGGGAAGAAATAGCGCAACCCCATGTTACTTCCTGGTTCTGGTCTCAGAGATGAGGCGGGAAGCTGTGGGACCGGGAGCAGCCAGCGGGTAGCCTCACGAAGGGTGCCTGGTATCCCCTGGATTGATAGCGGCTGTCTCTCCACCTGGGTCTGCAGGTCGGCGTCGGAGGGGAGGGCTCCTTTTCCAGAGCTCGAGAGCTAGAAATCACAGCGCTGCAGTCACCAGCGCTGCCCTTCAGGGGAAGAAATCGTGGAGGGAGAAGACGCAGCTGTGGGTGCTGTTGGATTTTGCCCCTCCACCTCACGGCAGGCCCGGCCACCATCCCGTGTTGGGTGGCATTTGTTCTCACATCAGAGATTTTGCTTCTTGGCTGGCTGGCATCTGTCTTTCAAACCCATAGCACCGTATTTCAGATTCAGAGCCTCTTTTCAGATGTGCTGTGCTGAAAGAAAATGTGAAGTGATTCGCTGTAGATTAGCTAGCAAGTGCTTACCTCATGTGCCAGGTAATCCACACGGTGTGTATGCCCCAAGGGAATATAGGCAGACAATCAGGAAGCTCCAGGCGGAGCATCCGGGCGAGAGCCTCTCCTGGCTTCCGTCATGATGTAGCCGTTGATGGAGGCTGCATGGTCAGGATCTCGGTCGTTAGATCCTAGGTTTCCCGACAGCTGATCAGCAGGATCACCTGAGGACCTGCTGGAACCACAGGTCCCTGAGCTCCATTTGCAACCCTTTGAATCCGAATCTCTAGTTATAGCAAGCCAGGGAGCTGTAGTTTCACCAGGTCTCCAGGGGATTCCCACAATCAGCCATGTTTGTGGACCTAGATTAGGTCCTGCCTGAGGGCAGTTGGTCTTGGCAACCAGGTGGTCTGGCCACCCCCTGTTCACAGCACAAGCCTCAGGTGGAGTCCAGACAACAGGCACCGCAAGGACTCAGGCCACCCCAAGGTTTCAGAGGCAAATCCTTTGCACGGTCGAGTGGCTGCCACCCCTGGGCAGTAGCTGTCCCTCGAGGTGCTTGTGGACAGGTTCACGTTCTTTAAAGCAGGCTGGACTTTGGAGAAACAGGCAAGCAGTCGCACTACTAGCGTCGGCGGAATGTTCAGACAGGTGGCCAGAGGAGGCTGGGCCTCACCCAGTGGTACTGAAGTGAGCTTCACTGGGGGCACGAGTGGATGCCCCAGTGTCAGAGAGCCCTCCTGAAGAGCCCTTGGACCCCCAGGACACAGTCTGAGAACTGTCAGTCAAATCGGAGCCCCTTCCTCTCGGCAAGAGCTCTCTCTCCATCCAAACCGCGGTCTGGCCCGCTTTTAAAAACAGGCCGCGGACCTCTGTGTGGTGACCTCTCTACAGTGTTTGGGAAATTTCTCAGGACACTGGGCTCCTACCCCAGGAACATGCTGCCAGATATGTCCTTTTCCTTTTTAAAAATGTAATCACGTCTCTTTGAAGACTGGTCTGTGAGCGTGCCCGGTGCCCTGCTTCTGCCTGCCAGGGACTATCTCTGAGCCTGAACCGTGCACACTGGCCACTCTCCCCGACTTCTTGCTCCCCGCACTCCTTTCCTCTGGTGGCCCCTAGCCGAGGCCTGGCCCATGGACTCCTTTGTCCTGTGGGAAGGTGGACTCAGCTGAACAGGATCCTGTAGCCTCTTTACCAGCCCTGACAGACCTTGACAGTGGACTCCAGCGGCTCTCAGTGTCTGGGCAGGTTCAACTGTGATAGCCCAGTGGTCCCTCCAGAGGAGAGATCTGATAAGGACCCGCACCCTCCTCCACCCCATCCCCCAGGTCCTCCTTGAAGGACCAGGTGTGGAGCCATCAGCCCTGAGACAATACTCGGGTTCTCTAGTTCAGGCTAGCCCCTGAGGTTCCCGAACCCCGATTCAGACATAGAACCACTCTGGGTGTCAGATGAAAAGCCCCCACAGGGCTGTGCTCCCCTTCCTGGTGTGCCCCTCTAGGCCCCCGCGGTCAGCATTCAGGTGGGGGCCTCAGAGAAGAGAGGTAAACGCGGTGGGGACTACAGTTTGGCGTGCCCTGTGTTCCTCTGTGATTGGTCCTCTGTGTTTGGGGACAGTCCACCCCCTAGGAGTGCCCAGTCTTTGCATCTCCGCCTTGGGAAGCAGGTGCCATCCAACTGGGTGGAGCTAAGCCTATGAGTGGCTGTGCGCGGCAGCCCTGAAGAGCCTAGGGACACCCGATGGAGGGGAGAAGCCTGGGGAAGGCCCAGCTGAGAGCCTCTTTTACAGAGACGCTGGCTGGAGGCGGGCGGGAAGTTCAGAAGAGTAGGATCTCATGCATGTCAAGCCATCCCACAAAAGTGGTCTCCAGTGAGGTCACGCATGCAGGAGTCCGTGGGCGAGCTGTGTCCGCGCTGAAACCCCAGACTCAGGGCCCTTGCCGAGCTTGTCAGAGACACACAGGTCTTGGCCCCAGCCAGCCCCTCAGCCTGGAGGAAGTAAATTACCCTGGCTCTGCCCCTGAACTTGCTCAAATCTTCCTCCTTAAGTAACTGTGGGTCCCAGGCATCGAGGTTCCACACAAAGCCATGGCCTTCCACCCCGCCTGGTCAGGCTACGCCCATGAAGCCCCCTGCCCCACCCCACAGTCTGTCTGCAGATTATACAGGACACACTTGACCGATGTGTGCCTTCCCGCTGCTCCTCTCAACCTTCCCAGCCGTGAGTGTGTGTGAGTGCGTGTCCTCATTTCATTGATAATCTGGTGGGGGAGGGGGGGCAGGAAGAGCAGGAGGGTTATCTGATCCAATAACACTGTCTTCACCAATTCCTTGTTGTAGACTATTGGGGAGAGTCTTATTACAGTGACCTCATCGACTTGCATCTGGGTGGTATGTATAGCAGCATCGGACGCTGCCACTAACCCTGCTGAAGCCCGTCCCCACCCCTTCCTCTCGCCCCTGCTCACAACCAACCAGGAACGTCCACCCGATCACCCGGGACCAAAAGCACAGGCCTTTTCCAGCTCCCTGGAGCAGCGTGCCAGGCCACCCCGACAGCTACAGCTCGGCTGCCCAAGGCTATTAGGATGGTCTTTGAATGACCAAACGTCACCTGTCCCAGCCCTTGAATCTTGCATAATATCCCCATAAAGCTGCTTGATTGTTTGGCAGCAACAGCTATCACACACACACACACACACACACACACACACACACACACAACGAGCCTGCAATTATGATCTCTGCCCTAATCTCACTGCCCAGAAGTGCCCAGGCATCACCTCACTAAAAAGTTTCTTGCAAACCAGTCAGATGGGAAGAGTCCGGTGTAAAGGAGCCCGCCTTCACCATCATCAGTGACCCCAAGAAGCCCAGGCCAGGCACATGGGCAGGCTTCATCATTCTCACTGCTGCCACCAATCACTGAGCTGGAGGCCGTGGGCCTGTAATCATGTCCATAAGATTTTTTTTTTTCCCCCAAGGAAGACAGGCAAAGCCTAAGACAGTGCTTCTCAAAACATGGTCCCCAGACCAGCAGCAGCTGTATCTTTCCCAGCGGTTCACAGCCTTTCACAGGGGCCACCCAATTCATAACAGTAACTGTATTTCATGTTTGCGGGGAGGGGAGGGTCACCACAACATGAGGAACTGTATTCAAGGGCCCCGTTCCTCATTGGGAAGTTGGAGAGCTGCCGCCCTAGCAACATGTCAGTGCAGATGGTTGGGCTCCATCCCCCAGGCCTCGCGGATCTAAAACCCTGGAGGCAAGGCCAGGCTGTCTGAGTCTTGGTGAACCTTGGAGGTGGCTCTGACGCCCTCCAGCGGGCAGATGGGTGCTGTGGACCATTGCTGTGCACCCCTCAGCATCCCCCCAGCTCAGGCATGGCGGCCAATCCGAGAGCCCCGTTCACGGCTCTAGAAGGCTGCCATCTGGGCAAGAGGCACGTGGAGCATCCAGCTCTGTGTTTAGCCATGGGGGTGACTCCTGTTCCCCGCATCCCTGATCTGGCCGCCTCCCCTGGGCGGCTCCATGCCTAGCAGTGGCTGTAAAACCCCAGTGCCCGCAAAAGGAGTTCTTGCTCCTTATTCTGACCACCCTTCTTGGCCCTTGTATTTAAGACACAAAGCCAAGATTCCCCCTGCCCGGCAGTGCCACACCCTCAGGGCGCTCCCCCAGGAAGAGACCACTGTGTAGGATTCGTGGTCGTGGCCTCTGCTGGCGGTGTGCCATAGCCCCGAGAGCCCTGCCCCCCCCCCACCCCAGCCCTGTGCCCCAAGCTCTAGTGTAGTATGTTGATTGATGCTGTAAAAGGGCTGATGCTTACGACCCAATTAACCCACCCTGCCCCTGTTTAATACCCCGACTCCTTTCCTCCCTTCTCCTCCTCCTAACTTGCCCACCCCCACCCGGGGAGGGGTGTGTATGTCAATTCTAAATGAATCTCGATACGGGGAACTTTTTTTTTTAATTCAAAATCTCCTGAGAGGAAACAGAAGCCACTTCCTCACAACTGTCCCCATCCTTCTCCCAGACTCGCTCGAGAGACTCTCACACATGTCTGGTGTCCGTCTGTCTGTCTCCTCCTGCCCCTGCCGGTGGTGCAGCATTCGGGCCCCCAGGGGGCGAGGAGAGCTGGCCCTGTGACTTTCTAGATGGATCCCGCATCCCTGTACCTGCCAGAGCCAAGCCCCGCAGCCTGCGGCAGCCACACACCCTTCTCTCAGCCAGCCCAATGGGTCCTTGTCTGTGATGCAGCGTAGTCAGAGAGCTCTGGGCATCCTCCTTGTTGTGTGGCAGCAAGGTGTGTTTTCACTGCTGGAGATCCAGAGGCTGTGAGGGAGGCCCGATGGCGCCCCAGCTGCTGTATCCAGAAGCCTGCAGGAGCCCCGCTGCCAGGCTGCCAGACTGCCACTCCTGTGGGAAGCGAGGCTGCAGGCAGCAGTCAGCACTGCCCTGCCCAGGAGAAACTTGCCCATCAACTGCTGCCTCTGTGGGGCCCACGGGTGGTGGGCAGCGAGTTAGGGTCTGCGATCTCTTAGAAGTGTCTGAGCCACGGGATGGAGCATGAGAGAGCCCCAGGGGTGCTGTTCGGTAAGCTGTTGGACTGCTCATCTGCAGGTCATCTGTTCAAACCCACCTTCTGCGCAGAGGGAGAAAGATGATGCTTACCACTCCTGTAAAGACTGGCTGTCTCCGAAACCCACGGGGCTGTTCTGCCCTGGTCCACGGGGGCACCCCAGTGTCAGCACATAGACTTCCCTTGCTCCGTTCCACAGAACCTTGTGGTTTCAGAGGAACGATCCCAGAGCGACCACGCTCTGCTCACTCCTGCACAGCCCCCAGCCCGGCTTTTGAGAGAAGCTACATCTCTCCTGAAGAACTTTAAATTCACACATACACACCCCGATGTCTGAGGGTCATACACATACACACACCTCTGAGGGCCCTGATCCACACTGTCCTGTCCTGCTGGTCCCTCTGCGTGTCCTTAGTAGGCCTGGCCACATCTACTGGGTGTGCACGTCCACCTGGCCCTCTGTTTTGTTTCAGAACTTTGAAATCCTTGGGACTCTAGCATTCCCCTGGATGTGTGTGTGTGTGTGTGTGTGTGTGTGTGTGTGTGTACGCACGCATGCCTGTGGGCTTATGCAGGTCTTAACTCCTGCGTATTCCTACTCCCTGCCTAATCTGGACTTGGATTCCGCAGTGAGGTGCTGTACCCAGGGCCACCCCAGCCCTGTTGCACATGGACAGACTGGTCACTCCCCCTGTGGATGGGGCCCGCCATGTCCTGGTCCCCATGCCTTGTGACTCCCTGCAGCTCCCCCCTTCTCCTATCTGCCCAGTGACAGGAGGCACCCGCCCACCCATGCCCTGACTGGCAGGTGGCAGGGGAGGGGAGTGAAAGTGACGGGTACCCACACTGCTTGATGGGAGACGCCATCGCTGCTGTGATGAGCCCTCCTAAGGATCCCTAGGGCCGTGCTGGTGTCACCCCCTTCGGTGGTGCAGGGTGCAGTCTGCACCCTCACTTTCCCCGGATGCCACCGCCAGAAAGCAGGAACCCCCTCGGGTAGGAGCAGGGCTGAACAGGGCTGGCCCACAGAGGCCCTGAGACCAGAAATGGATCCTCAAAATGCTACTGGGGGAGCAAGCCAACCCCTCACCAGTCCCTGGCAGCTTGTTCCAACTTAGACTCTGTACTGAGGCCAAAAGGCAGTCACGGCTCAAACTCTCTGGACTTTTCCCAAAGTGAGGATAAGCCTCTGCTTCTAGACTCTCAGCCCCTCTGTACACGGACACACGTGAGCAGCTCACGGCTGTCGGAAGGGAAAACTGTGGGCAGGTGTTCTCAGTGGGCATCGATCTTTGTCTCACTTCAGCCCCTCCCCTTGCTGCCCAAGAAAAAGGTTTTCCATAAATATGTGGCTTCTGAGGACATCTGTTGAAATAATTGGATTCAAGACAGAGTGGTCTGCTCAAAAGATCATGGGGACCTTTTTTCCCTTTTAATTCCCAAGGGGTAATCTTGATAGCCTTTCTCTCAGGGCACAGAACAGTCACAGGGACTTATTAGGAGGACGTTTTAGGAAATTAAAAAAGGGCCAGGAAAGTGGGGAGGGATTTGTACCCATCACAACCCTGTACTCACTCTCCCGAAGTAGCAAGGGCTGCCCTACAAGGTGGTGTCACCGTGCGTGCCCCACATCTCTGTTCCCCTAGGGACCATGACTGCAGGACCCCGAGGTCACCCAGACTGCCGCTTCGCTGCGGTGTGAGTCTGGGCCCCAGGCAGCTTCAAATGCTGCCTCCCAGGGTATAGACCCCGCTGGAGCACAGGCCGAGAGGCTGGAGCCTCAAGGTTTGACTGTTTCTGGAAGGTTCTCTGATTCTGTAGCAGTGATTTCTGGCTTAGCGAGTAGTAGGGGAATGATGGGGATGGGAACCCAGAGTGGGCTCCGGCCGCCTCCCATCCAGGCTGTGCCCTCTGGACCCTCCCACCCCTTCTCTGGAGAGCAGGGCCCAGCCCTTCTTTCTGCTCCGCAGCTGCACAGCCCAGGCTGCCTGGGCTCAAGGATGTGTGTCCAAGAGGACCGGAATGGGCATCCGAGCTCCCTGCCGTGCAGGGCTGCTTTATTGGCGGCTGTCCACTAAGGCTGCAGTCCGCTAGCTGACCAGAAGGGGGCACATGTCTCAGGGCTAGAGTGTCTTTGGGGTGGTTGCAGGGGAAATGGAATTGCAGAAAGGGCAAGTGTGGAGAACGGAGGGAGCCCTCACTTTGTCGGCGGCTTCCCCTCGTTGGCCCTGCAGGGAGGCCGCCATGCGAGGGCATCCCCGGGACCTGCACAGCACCCCCATGCAGCAGGCTGCCCGCCTTCTCTTGAGCCTCTGCACAAGGCTGGGGAGAGAGGCCTCCCAATTCACTGTGGGAGAGGCAGGGCCTTTGAGGGAAGACTCCTGTTCGTGCTAGGGCCGGACACCACCACTGGTTAGACCCTCCTGGAGCTTACCCCTCATGAGGACAAGTTCTTAGCTGAGAGGGGGGGTTCCAAAAGTTAGGGACGCCTGTTCGCCAGCCCCACAGCAGAGGGAGCAGGGGCTGCAGAAGCATCATTGGGGGCTGGAGAGGTGACATATTTCAGAAGTGCTGATTGAGAGGGGCAGATTTAACTTACCCCCAGGGTAAGAAACGTGCCCCAGAGGCTCCGTGGGGCGCGCTGCAGGAAGGCTGGGGGGTGCAGGACCTGAAGGCTCCAACCAGGACTAAATTTGTGGGATGAGGGATGGGATGGTGTGGGGGGGAGCCCTCCAAGTAATACGTGTCCAGTAGCCGCCCGGGTGGTGTGAAACGTGGTGAGGGTCGCGGTGCCTGTTCAAGAGGGCCGGGAACGCGCCCCCCGCCCCCCAGCATCTTAATCTTAGAGCATTTCTCTGGGTGCCGTGCCCAGCCAGGGAACCAGATCGTCCCTCTCCCACACCCTTATCAAAGGCAGGGGCGGCGCTCAAAGCCTGTGGGCCAGCTGGAACCCCCTGGCGCGGCTGGTTTCCCTGCACCTCTTCTTCTGAAAACCTGTCTTTCTAAAAGTAACACTCCCTCGTGGGGGAGAATTGAGAACATGCCAGAAAAGCCCGAAGCAGAATGTTGTAGCCACGTGCTGCGCTTGCGGGGCATGACCAGCCCGCGCACCCTGCCCTCCAAGGTGAGGGTGCAGTTCAGCCCTGGGTCTGACTCTGAACATCAGGGGCCTGGGCCTGCTGGTTGTGGCCTCGGAAAGTCCAAGTACATTTTCCTCTTCCGAGCAGCACACAGGGAACTTCAGAACTTCAGTGGGATCTTTGAAGGCTCTTACAAATCATATTACATTCCATACACCAGCTTTGCCAAGCACATTTGTACCTATGTTGCCATCATCATTTCCCAAATATTTCCTCTCTACTTGAGCCCGTGGTATCAGCTCCTCTTCTCTCCTCTCCCATCCTCCCATCCTTATAAATTTATAAATTTTCTTTTCTTTTTTTTTTTTAGGCATCACTGCCCTGGTGGTGGGAGTAGGAGCCCCAGCCTTTGCTCCTGGGAGCCGGAATTGAACCTCCATCCCAGTGGGCCGCAGTCCCACGCACAACCACTACGCCACCAGGGCTCAGCCCTAAATTTATAAATTTATAAATTATTTTTATTTTCATATTATGCACCATCTGCTGTCTCCCTTCACCCACATGTCTGTTGTTCATCCCCCTGGAGCAGGAGCGCGGAGGGGGAGTGTTGTACATCAATTGCTGCAATCGATTCTCCCTTTCTCCCCCCACCTTCCCTCTAATCTCCTGGTATGGCTAGTCTCATTATTGGTCCTGAGGGGTTTGTCTGTCCTGGATTCCGTGTGTCGAGAGCTCTTATCTCCATACCGTTTAACTGTTCTTCCCACAAACTTTTCCAAGTCTTGGTGGCCGAGTCATGAGAGGGCACGGTCCTGCAGTGGATCTCCGTTGGCTCTGTATTGTGGGTTTCATCCAGGCTCTGCGGGGGGCAAGGGGTTTCTCTTCTACCTACTCATTTGAAGGTTAGCTGTGTGGTGGGGGAAAAGGCCTGGCAGTGGGCCTCTGGGAAGAGCACAGCCCAACAGGATGCGGCGGCCATGAGTTTCTCGCCGGGGGACTCGAGCATCAGCGCAGACTCCAGACTCACCCACGTTTCTGGACAGGAACCTTCCGCCCTGGCCCACGTTTGGTCCTACCTCACTCAGCCAGAGTGCCCCGAGACACACCTCTCTGGCTCCAATTTACAGGTGTCCCCTCAGACCCTGTTTCCTAAGCACAGAGTAAAATCCTGTGAGGGACCAAGGACAGGGGCGCGCAGAACCTGGCCCTTGTATTGAGGGAAGGGAGGTGTTTTCCCGTACCCTGCTGTGGCCACCCTGCGCTGCAACCAGAAGGCCCGTTGCTCCACAGGCCCCGCTGTCTCCTTGTGTGCTCGTTGGTTTTGTGATGGTCCCTGCTCAGTCCCTCTCCCTCTCCCCTGAGGAGCAATGTCTCTCTTCACGTCGTCTGCTCTAGTCACCCGTCTGTGACGTGCCAGCCCCACCCTGGTTGTGCCATCCAGAGTGTGGCAGCCTCCATGAAGAGAGAGGGGCCACTGCAAGAGTGGCCCATGGGGGGCGGGGGGGGGGAGTAAGTTATTGACTCGTGGACGTCTTCCCCATGTGTACATTTACTCAATGCCTCCTGGCCCAGAACTGAAAGCACTTAAGGCGCCAGGGTGCCCAAACTCACGAGGAACTGGGGTGCTGCCTCCACCGGCTTAGAGTCTCCCTTGGCCGTGACACCCTGGCGCCAGCAGGCCCCACCTCGGCCCCGAGAGTGCCCCGACCGAGGTCAGTTTCAGCTCCAGCTGATGTGGCGATGGTGGCATCTTAGAACATTGCACACTTGGGGACCCCCCGGGTATCACCTGCACACCTAGACAAAATACTGGCCCCAAGGCTGCACGGAGGTGGGAAGACCAATCCAGGGCCGTGGGCAATTGAGGAAGGACACGGGAGCCCAAGGCCTCGAGGGCCGGCCACCACGCAGCGCTACACACATTGTCCAGCCAGCGCCCTCAGCCTGCCAGCTGCCTGCTGTGATGGGATGTGATGTGTGTCTTCTCTGGACGCCCCTTGCTCCTCTGTCAAGCCCCCCCACCCCACCCCACCCCAGGACTGCCACCCAGTGCCTGGGTCTGCTCTTGTTCGGTTTCTGTGCTGAAAAAGGACTTGATTCATTTTGTAGACTTTGTTTCCCTTGTTTCTGCTTCTCCATTTCTTGTATTTTTTTTTCTTTTCCTCCTCTTGTTCCTTTCTCACTTTTTATGCTTTTTGTCCTCTGCTTGTTTGTTTTGTTTTGTTGTTTATTTCCCCTTCTCCCTGTCCCTCTCCACTTCCAACTTCCGCCTCCTCCTCCTCTTTCTTCCTTCCTTTTTTGTCTCTCGTTTCCTCCTCCTCCTCCTCCTTGTTTGGTCCTTTTTGAAGTTGAGCCCAGTGGCGGGACTCCACGGCGTAGACCTCTCTCCTTCTGCCCTTGCTGTGTCCATGAAGGTAACGTAACCCCTCCTCTCCTCCCCCCACGGCCCCAAGGGGCCTCTATCAACATGAGTCACGCAGGGACCTGAAACCCAGCGATTCCTCTTGCTCTTTCTCCCTCAACCCCTGCCAGCCCTGTTACAAAAAACCACACAGTCGGTGGCAGTTTCTTACAAGGCACAGTATCCCTGTGACTGGAGGGCGGCCTGGGAGCAGAGTGCAGCAGGCCTGCAGGGACAGCAGAGGGACGGGACGGGCTTCAGCTCCCCACTCGATTGCCCTGCCTTGCGCGCGGGGCCTTTATGCCCCAAATCCATCACCAGCTAGAGGGGCCAGGGCACAGGGAGGACCCACCCTCCCGTGCAGCAGCCATTGTCCGGGGTGGTCGAGGAATACTGTCCTTAGAAAGACTGGTCGACGCAAGCACCCCGCCTTCTCACACCCGACAGGCGAATCTCTCTCCCCCATGTCTTGCCGAGTGTGTGCCGCGTGTGTTTGTTTTGGTTTTGTTTTCTCGGTTTGTCTGGTTTGAAGTCTCTTGTGGTGCAGAGACCGTCACGGAGAAGGCATGTGGGAAGGGGAGGGCCGTGGGGGTCGCGACTAACCCTTGCTAACCTCTCTCTGCTCTCCATGGCGCGCTCTCACATCCACTCTCACCGCCCCCCCTCCCCCCCATATCCCCGCTCATCGGCTGTGACAGTCTCCTCCATAGCTCATGAGTGGTGTCCGGATAGCTCCCGGTGGGCCTTGCCAGTCGGGGCGCCTTCCCAGGGCACTGGACAGCTTGCATGCCCAGGGTTCCATCTCACACGGGCACGTGGGCACACTGTGCAGAGACGCTCCGACAGGAATGCATGGAACTGAGCCGTGCCGCTCCATTGGGTTGGGGGAGGAGAACTGGCGGTGGCGGGCGCTCCCCAGGGGCAGGCTGGCGCCCACCCTTCAGGACAGGGCTGAGGGACAGAGCTCCCCTGGGGGAGCAGAGCTGCACGTGTGGCGGGGGGTGGGGGGGGGCAGGACACAGACACTGACCTCTGCCTGTGGCTGGGGCACAGCTCTGCTTCTCCAGAGGGTGGCGTGGGCATGGTGTGTGTGCACCACCAGCACTGCAGGAGGACAGTGTAGGCAGGGAGGGAGAGAGAGATGCTTCCAGAGGTTTCTGTACTCGGCCTTTACCAAGATGAGCATCCAGTTACATGGCCTCAGCTGACAGGGGCTTGGAAAGATTCTTAGTGCAGAGCCCCCGACCCAGGGCCTATGGATGGACTTCAAGACATTCACCAGCACCCTGAACCTCGATGCAGACCCTTTCAGAAAGGACTCAGAAATGCGTCATCCTTGGAGCTGGCTGTCTGTTGCCTTAAGCAGGGCCACACAGGTGTCTCAAGCTGGCTGGTGCTCCCAGGGGCAGAGTTTACTCCCTCCTCCGTGGCTCCACGCACCACAAAGTCTGTCCTTCCATCCAGCCACTGCCCAGGGAGGTGGGACTGGACAGGGCCGAGTGGTGTGCCTGCGCCTCACCAACAGAGTTTGTAGCTAGTCACCAGCTCCGGAAAGTGCCCTAGGGGTAGGTCAGAGCAGGGCGCCGGGCGTGGGGTCTGCTGTGCTTCCCTAGACCGACCCCTGCCCGCGCGCTCCCCCC
>PVJH01012767.1:0-62998 GCA_004026705.1 Nesogale talazaci
AGTCCATCAATCGTTTGGGTTGCTTGGTGCTGTTGGGTTGGTCCCCCTGTGCCATGACACCATGCACCATAGAGAGAAACACTGCCTGCTCCGGTGCCACTCTCACTCTCAGTGTTCGTGGACATTACTTTTCAAAGTTTGTGCAAACTCTTTCCAATGTGGAATGTGAGTACTAGCCTCTCCCCCTTGCATATAATCTACCTATATGTCAAAAATTCTGCCTTTCTCAAGATTTGTTCAGTATATAATTCTATTCGGTTTCAATTTTCTTTGTAGAAAACATTACTCTGTCATCAACCATAGCATAATCTCATTTTTGTATGAATTTTTCTATGGTCTGCCTCATGGTCTTACCACATTTTATAATAAATAATTTTATCTACTAACTTTCACTCATCCCTGGCCTCTGTTGATATATGTTTTTTTTGTTTGTTTTTATGTCAATAATTGCAGTTGAACAATTGGATGCCATTTCAGCATTCTCCTGAAACTGAGCAGCTTGGTGACTTGCTTTTCATGGTTGACTATGACCGAAACAACGTGGTGCAAATTCAAAGCCTAGGTGTCAAGAGCCCTTGCAGCCTCCATTTTTTCTCCTTTTTGAATGCTGCTCTGAAAGCATATTAGGTAGCCTCCTAGCCCAGTATTAGATAACCTTGTGGAGCCCAAAGGAGCTGCAGCTGACAGCTGATGCCATCTACCAAACATATTCATGAAGCTAGGATGGAGATTGTAGCTCACTCAACCATCTAGCTCAGCAGTTCTCAACCTGTGGGTCATGGCCCCTTTGCTGGTCAAGGAACCCTTTCACAGGGGATCGCCCGATTCCTAACAGTAGCAAAATGACAGTTATGAAGTAGCAGTGACAGTAATTTTATAGTTGGGGGATGGGTGTCACCACAACATGAGGAACTGTATTAAAGGGTGACGGCAGTAGAAAGGTTGAGAACCACTGATGTAGCTGAATATAGTTGCATAAATGAGTTCAGGTGAAAGCCTCAGAGTGACTGTCCAGTTAACTCACGTAATCTTGAGAAGAGGAAAAAATCCACATTGTTTTGTGCCACTAAGCTTGGGATATTTGTCATGCAACAAAGGCTTGCTAGTACACATAGGTAACAGCATTGTGGCAACATTAAGATATTAAAAGATCACTGCCAAGCACAGCGAATCCCTCAATAACGTTATTGTGTGCAGCCATGTCATTACTGTGACTGTTGTTGCTTTGGTCAACATGGCCACTGCTCCTCATTTTCTTCCTCTTCCACGTGTCTCCACTGCTATTAACTGAAATGAAGTAAAGCATTTGATCTTCATTCTAATTGTTTGGTATTTTTCTTTGTCATTCTCAACTACTTAAAGAGGGGCACAGTCAATGCTCACAGGGACAGCAGTCGGGATCGAATGACACATTGCATTAGGTAATGCACTCATCAGAGTGTCGAAGAGCAAGGGTGCTACTTTGAGGACTGAGGCGTACCTGACATCACGTGACGGTGAAATTGTGTATTCACGAAGGAAGGCTTCAGATTTGATGCATTTGAGTTATGCTACTGACAAAGCATCCTGCAAATTCTGTGGCCTGCCCCCAAAGAACAAACAGGTCCGCCCTGGAAGAAGTGCACCCAGGATGCTTTGTAGAGCAAGGATGGTGAGACTTCATCTCTCGTGCTTGAGGGACCAGTCCCCGGCGAAGGACAGCCTGCTTGTAAAGCAGAGGGCCAGTGAAGAAGACAAAGCCCTTCTCTAAGAGGATTGCCAGAAGAGCTGCGACACTGGGCTCAAATCCTAGAGCGATGGTGAAGGGGCGCGGTGCGGGCCCTGCTACTGTTGTTCTGAGGGTCACCTTCAGTTGGAACTGATGTGATGGCGCCTCTACAACAGTTACTTAAAAACACTTTGCCTTTTTTTATTCCGAAGTACAACAGATGAAGGGGTTTCAAAAAGTTTCTGGAAAAATGGAAGTGAAAAGTAAAGGAATTTCCCCACAAACTTTTTTTTTTTGGGGGGGGGGGCATTACTGCCCTATGGTGGTGGGAGTAGGAGGCCCAGCCTTTGTTCCTATGGAGCCGCTGCTGGAATTGACCCTCCATCCCAGTGGGCCGCAGTCCCGCGCACAACCACTACGTCACTGGGGCTCAGCCCTCCCCACAAACTTTTTGAAGCCATTTGTATATAGTAGGAAAATTCATAAAACGTAAATGTTGAGTTTGTAGTACATTTTAAATAGAACACTTGTAATTATCACTCAAGAAATCGAATATTAAAAAACAAAACAAATATTGCTCAGCCTCTTAAAAGTTCACTGTATACCCTTCCCATTCATAATACTTTCTCTCACACCTAGAAATAACCAGTACTTTTAAGATTCATCCATGTTATGCTGAACAAACTTTCATTTTCATGGTTGTGTAGACGTTTCTAAGTATGTACCTTTACTTATTAGCTATAGTTTTAATTAATGCTTTGGTTATTTATCATTTTGAGTTACTAATGAATTAAACATATTCTTAAATTTTGATATGTATATGAGGGTTTTGTTGCTGGCTTTTTTTTGTTGCTTTTTAAGAATCTATACGTAGCAGTAGAATTTCTGCGTAATATCACATTGATTTTTTGTAAATTTCCTAAAAAAAGAATATGGCCAGGTGATACAAAGGGATATATACTGTATTAATAATATGACCTCGAGGTTAAAACCATTGGTTTACCATGCCTTTCTTTGCAGGTAATAGACCATTAAGGTATTCAGATGGGAAGAGGAGTTAGCAATGTGAGAAGAGTTAAATAGTGTGGAAAGGGCTTAGCTTTTAGTTGAAGGATGAGAATGCCCCCAGAAATCCTGTGAGCAAATTCCATGTCATAATTCATGGTCAAACCATTTCCCAGGAATGTGTGAGATTCTTTATGTTTTTAGTTTATATTTTCTCCATCCTATGGAGGTGGAGTCTGAGCAACTAGGGGATAATTGACTGATCTTCAGCCTGAAACAAAACAACTCCCAACGTACTGTCACAGAGTTGATGCCGACTCCCAGCCACCTGCCCCTTCGAGTTTCCCCAATGGTAACTGCTCACAAGAGTAGGAAGTTTCACCTTCCTCCCCATGAGCAGCTGGCAGTTCCAAACTGCTGACTTTGCATATTACAGCGGAATTCCTAACCACGGGCCACATAGTAATAAAAAACCTCAGAATTTTGAAAGAACTGAGATTTTCTATTGATCATTCTAGGAAGGTATTAACATTCTTACCAAAAGAACAGGAAAGAAGGAATGCAGACTAAACTGGAGCATGAGAAAAACATTTTATTCCGTTACATTAAAGACCATCTGCACTGCAAACATTCGAGGTGGCTGTAAGAAGTCTGTGGTGTGGCAATTAGAGGCCATGGCAATTTGGGCTTCTTTACGTACACAGTTGTGCAAAACATGCTCTCAAGGGAGCTGGTGGCTATAATCAAACTGGGTATAGTTGGAGAATGGTGTCTCTGGGTTCCGTCCGTCCCATGGTTGGTCCGTGCCAAGGCACCCTGCCAGCACAGCTCCATGAATTGTTCTCCCTGTGCCGCAGCTGGTAACAAGGGGAAGGAAGGCAGATGGGCATGCGGCTAGTTGAGTTTTGTCCCTGACTACCTGAGAGAGTGGGAGTCTGAGAATTAATGGTATTTTAGTGGCATCATGCCTTTCATAAGAAAGTGGCTAATGTCAAGTATTTGGGCACTTTGTGAAGGTCAAATCACGAGGGAGGAGTTACTGTTTTCCATTTGGAACAGCCACGACAGAGTTATGTGTGTGTTTGCTATATATTTCCCACGTTGAATGAAGTAGTATTTGTGACAGCTCCATTTGAGGATCCTTTTCAATGTGCAGAACCAAACCTTAAGTTGGCTTGCTTTTGTAATTTCTACTTTATGTGCAGATCTATAGGTTATCATTTCCACAGACAGACAGAACTAACCTGTTACTCTTTGCTGGAGCTCTCTCTCCGTACCTTATTGACTTGTTTCTTATACTATTTCTGAATGCTCCATGAATGTATGGAATTGGTTTTTGTGCTTTTGCTATTATGCTTTTCCTGGAAAACAAAGGGAGCTTTTCATACTTGAGTAAACACATTGATGTATTATGAAACTGTCAGACTCTTTGAACAATTGGCATAAGCTCAATTATTCAAATATGTGACTCTCTTGAATGGCTTTTGTGTGGGTTAATGCTTTAGTACAAGCAGCCTAAAGAACTTCCAATACCTTTCCTTAAGAATTGAAACTTCAACTGTGTGATCAAAGGATCCAGAGGATTAGTCCTTTTGTTGTGCACTTTCTTCATTATCATATCCAGCTAATTGGCAGTATTCATTTGCTGAGGTGCATAAATGTCTTTCTTTTTTTGTTCAGAAAGAAGTAATTACAAATTATGCATTGTTCTTCTCATCTAACAAAATTAAAAAAAATTTTTTTACTCTTCTGTCTGTCCACATGCACTCATGCTGTTTTGCGCAATGTACCTGTAGTTTCTCTTCTTTTCCTTTTTTTTCCGGCATGTGACTTTATTAGTTTTGTAATTTCTTTTTTAGTTAGGCTTGCATTGTAAACTATTTCCAGTTTCAGGGACTTTATCATCATTTGTGCCATTTGCATAATGTGCATTATTTAATCATATGGCAATAATTTTTCTTACTTAACAATTGTCCCCCCCCCATATTTTATTGATGAAGTTCCAAAGGAGTATATCTACCTTCTAGATTATTTTGCTTATTTTCAATGGCATGATGATAATAGTTATCTAGAAGTATTGTCATGTCATTGACCTTGAAAACAATTTATGGTTTATATGTAATGTCCACATTACAAATTTCATACAGAGAAATACTCTGCACTTAGAGTCTCTCAGTGATAACATCTTATCTGCGTATAAACCAAGTCAAGCCCAACCCACTCCCATTCAGTGGGTTCTGCGTTGTCGTGGGCCTGTGGGACAGAGTGCAACTGCTCCTGAGGGCTGACGACCTGGTCGAGCTTCTGTAAGGAGCTGCTGGTGTGTTCATGTGGCCAGTCTTTGGGGGGTGGCAGCCCCATGCTTTACCCAACAGCTCCACCAGTTCTCCAGCGTGGCTCTGCTAGTATGCAAAAACAGGGGATTGACATGGGTGCAATCTTGGTCACTTTTTAAAAGACGCCTTTTGTTTAATTTCTTACAAGTTTAATAGCTTACATTGCCAATGTGTGTGAGACCTATGTGATACCCTTTTGTCTTTCAGCAATTTTTTCAACTCGTCAGATTACGAAAGCTTGGACTTAGTGATAATGAAATTCAACGGCTCCCTCCAGAAATAGCAAACTTTATGCAGCTAGTGGAACTTGATGTGTCTCGAAATGGTAAGAAAACAGTTACACGTGGATTGGCCATTTCTCTTGTCTGAGGGTTGAGGGTTATTTTCAGAAAAGACTGCTGGATATTTGATTTTTTGCATGGTGGTGGTTATGAGAAAGCTATGTATCCATTTTGGGGTGAAATTAACAATCTACATATTGGCCAGTTTTGAAGAGTAAGTGAATTTATAGGTATGTGCCAAAGACGTGTCTTAAATTTCTCAAAATGGGGTTAGTGTAATTCGTAGGTATAGTCGGCGGGTCCCTCTTTGTACTGAACAGGAAGTTGAGGTCTGGTAAGAAGCTCGGGAAGTATAGTGGATCCAAGTTGGGTGCTAACAACACGGTCAGAAGTTTGAAACCAGCAGCCGCTCTGAGGGAGAAAGGCAGGCGCGTCTCACCCTCAGCCCTAGTGTCTAGTCCGTGGAGTTTTCATCTCAGAAATCCACGGTCTCAGAGTTCCAGAAAGAATTTGTGTCTCAGACATTCATAGGGGGAGCTTGATGCTGCCCTATGGGCTTTTTACGAGTCGACATTGACTTAGTGGTGGTGAGTTTGGCTTTTGGTTTTTGGTGTGTGTCTGTGTGTCCTAGGGTGCTTCAGCCCAGGTGAGAATGGATCTTGCCTGGCTTGTGCTGAATGGCCTGGAAACTACCCTTATGAGAACGTGTCGCCCTGAAGTGAAGAGAAACCTGCTTGCTGCTTAGACATGTCTGCTGTTTTCAGTTACTTCAAATAAGATTGGTGGCCGTTCTGCTCATCTGAGTTGCGTGGTATGTTTATTGGTTTATTTTGATTCCTGGTTGTTGCTTCTTTCCTTTGTCCTCATTGCATGCTGCCGAGTCCGTCGTGACTCTTCGCAACCCCATATGACAGATCCAACAGCTCAGTCTTGAAAGAAGTATAGCCCAAATGCTCCTTAGAGGCAAGGGTGGTCCCCTCCATACATGCTTGCTTACACATTTTGGACATGTTATCAGGAGAGAGACTAGTCCCTGGAGAAGGCCGTCAAACTTGGTAAAGTGGAAAACAGGGAAGACCTCTACAAGATGGATTGACATGGTGGCTGCACCCATGGACTCAAACATAAGAATAATTAGAAAGATGTCATCGGACTGAGCAGGATTTCTGAGGCTGTAGTCACTGGGGGAACAACTGTGTGCAGTTGAACCATGACCTTTTGGTTAGCAGTAGCACCTTAACCATTGTGCCACAAGGGTACCTAATACCCTGTTTTATCCTTGACTTTTAGACAGAGTCTGGCTCAACTCTGTATTGTATAGCCCTCAGAGCACACCGCAGGGGCTGGTGCTCCTACTTGCAATGGGATGTTATTACTATGAGTTAAAGCAGAAGCTCCCAGTGTTAAGACCTGGGATTCAGTTCTTGTCGTCCACAGAAATCCCACAGCCTAGCTAGAGTGTTTTCATGTGGTAATTATTATAATGTAGCAGCACGAAGCAGTACTTCACTAAAGAAAGGAAAACAAATTCTTTCTACCCCAACTTTTAAATTTGTCATCGATTGGATTCCATAAATTGGAAGCTGTTACAATCCAGAAACTCAATGGGGCAGTTCTACTCTACCTATGGGCTCGTTATGAGTTGGAATCAACTCAAATGCGGTGGGCCTGGGTTACGTGATTTTGACATAGGATCTACTCTGCATGTTTGTTGAGAATCACTTCTCACCTTGAAGATACTTGAGCACCGTGATTATTTTGGAAAGGCTGTCTTCAGACGGGCTCAATCGGTTTCAGGGAGCCCATATCTGATTCCATAAAAGGTATTTAGTTGTAGGGATAGAGGCTTCCCACCCTCATCCTCTGCCAGTGTGTCTACTTGTACCTTCATGTGTGCAATGATGTGCTCTCCTCAAACTGGCTCGTGGTGCTACTAGACCCACTTGGTATGTATGTCCTCTCTCAGTGCACCCATTGGCTTCTGCCTCTGCACAATGTCTTTTTGTCACTAACCACTTTCCAAGTGAGGAATGATGGACTTAGTTCATCTTTTGATAGAACCGAAGACAGTAAGTCACAGGTTGCTGGCCACCTTCGAGACTGCCTGCCCCAGGAGAGCAGTGGTCAGCCGTCCAAAGCCTGCCCCTACCCCTCAGGCCAAGGTGGTTGACCAGCAGCTACCTTCCTGGAGCCTAGAGTGTGGAATGAGACAGACCTTTGAGGTCTGGCCTGACTAATCCTGGTTAAACACTCAACTGCTATCTGAGAGGTTGGCAGTTTGATCCCACCAGCCACTCCATGGGAAGAGAGCCGTGGCCATCTCATTCCCTGGGGATTTCAGGTTTAGCGAGTCTGTGGAGCAATTTCACTCTGTCCTCTTGGCTTGCTCTCAGTTGGTACAGTCAACTTGACAGCAGTGGGTTTCCCTTGGGGCCACTTGTATGGTCCTCTGTTGAAGGCATGTCTAAGGGAGACTAACAAAACACTTGGTTGAGCAGTTGTGTGTTACAGTGAATGTTTGCAAAGAAGCAGTGACTTTATAAAGTTGTCACTGAAACCATCAAACATAAAGCGCTAAATAACAATTTAGAAATTGCCTCTAGAATTGTAAATAGGTAGGGGACCAGGAGTACTTGAGGGAAAATCCCCTCTTTCACGACGTGTGTTGGACAGCGAGAGGTGCTCTGCCTGTGGCTAGCCTGTGGAAAGTCTGTATCTCCAGCATGCATAGCCCGAAAGAAGGGCGACAGGCCTCTGTGTGTCCAACATTACCTGCTAGAATGTTGATAACAGAAACTGAGCTTGCAGCACAGGACACAAACGATTCCTCTCCTTAGAAAACAGACTCATTCTTACTTCATTTCCCATGTTTCCTTCTGCCGTAGTTGAGAGTTTTGCAGAGCCCTTGTTTTCTTGTCTGGCTTTTTTAGCAGTGGAGAGGATCCGTGTAGTGGGGAAAGGAGCCTGAGTGGCATAGTTCTGTATTGGGCTGCAGACGACAAGTCCCGCAGTTCGAAACTACCAGCTACTCTGCGAGAGAAAGTTGAGGTTTTCTACTTCCATAAAGAGTTACCTTCTTGGAAACCCGCAGGGACAGTTTTACACAGCACTAGGGTGCTATGCATTGTAAGGGACACAGTGGCAGTGAGTTTTTTTTAGTTGTTTTATTGGAAGGGTGCGTGCATATGTTTGTGTTTGTGATGCGTTGGGCTGTTAACTCAAGGTCAATAGATTGAATGCACCAGTTACCGCTTCAAAAAAAGAAGCAATGTTCTGCTCCTGTAAAGATTTACAGCCTCGAAAACTCACAGCGTTTGTGCCCCTCTGTCCAGAGGGTCACTATGAGTTGGAATTGATTTGATGGCTGTGGGTTTTGGGCACTGGCAGAATTCCATGAGAATGGAGGGAGAAGAGTGAGTGGTGAATTGCTTTAGTGCTTTCTTTCCATTTGTAAAAACACTGTACCGATGACAGTAGAACCGGTTACTATAACCTGTAGGAACATGGGGTCTTAGGCTATTTACAAGTCAGCCAAATCAAGATCACATTAATGTGAATTTGCTAATCGACTGGGTAGGTAAATAAAAATTAGAGATCTTGCTTGTCATCTGAGAGCCAGGGTGAGAAATCCTGCTTTTGTATGGGTCGGGAGCCTGCAGGCCCTAAGAGTGAGAGGCTCCTGCTGCCCCTTTGGGCCCCGCCCAGCCCTTGTTTGTGCAGGGCTGTAGCTAGGCGGACCGCTGTTTGCTGGTGACTTTCTCCGTTCCTGATGGACCGGAAGGCAGTGGTGGGATCATGGAGGAAGGCAGGGCACGGGCAGCTGTGCTTGTCAAAGTTGAGCAGCAGTGAGTAGCCCCAGGGTCTGCTCATTCTCTCCCACCTTCCCGAGGATGTCCCCACACCGCTCAAGCTTGCTTGGATTCAGGAGTCACTGTAGGACTTGCTTCTTGTTCATCCCTGGCTTGAGAGAGAGGGCCAAGACAAGTTTCATATTTCTCTCCCAGCAGGAGAGTGCTTTTCATGGACTCCTTTTCTAAGCGAAGGTCAGCCAAGTTCTGCAAACTCTGACTTTTGTGGCCTTGTTCTCTGACTTTTCAGGCACCAAGTCAAGCGGATTGTGTGTTGCGGCGTTGGGAAAGAGAAGGGTCCGCCAGGGGAGGAAGAGGACAAAGCGTATAGACTTGGTAGACTTGGAGAGTTTTTTTTTTTTTCTTGAGCTCTAACTAGAGAGGCCTGGAGGCAAGCACAGTGACTCAGTGAGGGACTCCGCCTCTTAGCACCTGGCGGACTTTGGGCAGCTCCTCCCTGGCAGTGCTGGCCCTAGTTTGCCTCCCACACAGTCTGAGTCCAAGGAGCACCGCCCTTCTCATGTCCTAATGGGCTGCGTTGCTATCTTATCAGGCAAAGGGTAAAATATGTGAAAACAGAAACTGGTGCTTTCTCTAAACATGTAGGCTGACTGTGGCATATGAAATTGTTATCTAAAAACACAAAGCACAAAGGAATTGCTTAAAATGAAGGCCTATAGTGGCAGCCTGTGCGGTAAAGCACACACAGGCCGGTCTGTCTGCTGCATCACTGTTCCCTTTGCTCAGCGAAGCTCGGTCGTCTGAGGGCAGCACCTCTGGTTCCGTGGGAAGGGCATCACTCTATCTTGCTGTCCAAGAACCGAGGGCAGACTTTTCCCCTGCATCCTGAATCCTGCCCCCAGGGTTTGAATTTTATAGTCTGGGCTGTAATACAGTACTGTATCATTATCTATTTAGTTCAATTTTTCGCCCCCAAAGAGTAAGGCTCACACCACCTGCATGCTGCCAGAAATGATTTTGAGTATTCCTGGGAAATAGCATTTTTTAATCAGGGTGAGAAAGTTATCATCTCTCCCTTTTGGGTTGCCATAATAAGACTTGCAGTGCCTTTATTCCTAGATTGATCTTCTATTTCTGGTGGCCATAATAGCTTTCTGTATGTATTAGCATTATGTGAGAGAGAAAAGTATCAGTTAAAAAGCAACATTATTCCAGATTCTTTAAAAGTTGACTTAAATGGAGAAGGAGTCCTGGAGCTATCATGGAATATGGAGTGGAGGGGGGGGCGGGTGTCGGTATCTCCAGACCCCCAGCCACTGCACAGAGGAACGAAGAGGCTGTCTGCTCCTGTAGAGGAGAGTTGCAGTGTCAGAAACACAGGGACAGTTTGACCCTGTCCTTGGGGTCCCGGTGCAACACAGCTGTCTCGATGGCAGCCTGTTTGCTTTGATTGGTGATGGACTTACAATGGCAGAACTTGCAGGTGCTACAGACTGGTGGAAGAGGCAGAATCCTGGATAGAATGAACAGACTGTGTCCAAGAAGCCATGGGTGCATTTCTCTTGAGGGGCAAAAGAACACTGCATCACAAGAAAAACCAAGACCAAACCCAAACAACAACCGCAAACATGACCAGGATCTATGCACATGCATTGTTTTTCAAGTTTCAGTCAGCAGGAAAATAAATGAAAGTGAGTGAGTTGTAATTAGGTCATCTGTCGGCCACCCCGTGGGAGGAGGTAGACTGCAGAGTCTTTGTCTGTCCCTCTCTCTTCGCTGGTCTTGACTCTGGATTCTTGAGTCAGTTGCCCCTGTCCAACCAAGGGAGCATGATAAGGGTCTGCAGTTTGTAGCTATGGGTTAGTTTAATGGCATCTGACACTGAGCATGAAGCCAATTGGAATGACCTTGTGTAGCATTGAGTCTTGATGCTTTGGGGATGCCCTGAAAAAAGATCTCCCTGGCAAGCAGAAAATCTAGCGTACCTAGACGTCTTCCTAGTCACCTAGTAATGGTCACTCCCCTTTTTGCTGCTGCTTCGGATATGGCTTTGTACAACCACTGCAGAGGTATGGCAGGAGCAAGTTTTCACTTATGCTGACTACAGACCCGCCTCTGTCAAGCCCGTGTCCTCTCTCTCCTTGCTGCCCAACTCGGGCCTGCAGTTCTCCAGTCTGTTACTCAGAGAGTACCTTCCTCTTCCTGTTGCCGTTTTTCAAAAGACTGGCATTTGCTTTTCCTGATGGAGAGCTAGACACTGTCCTGGCCAAAGCCGACTTTCATGCTTCTGCAAGCACTGTTTCTCTCTCGGAGTCTTGCGTGTTTTGACTTAGACAGGGCTTAGGGTCACAGCTGACCTCTTCTAGCTCCCTTGTTTATCCATTTTGACACCAACATGGAAGAATGCCTCCCACAGCATTTTCCTTCTATGACTGGGTTCAGTAATTCATGGCAACGGGCATACAGAACTTACAGAGGATGCTCACGATGATAGGGTTTAGTAGAGAAGTTAACTGACTACAATTCAAGTGAGACATACTCCAGGTACAGTTGTTTAGGCAGGTCTGTTTCTTCTTGGCTGTGCCCATTGGCTCTCAGCTTCTTGACCTGGTTAGGTAGGGCGGCAGATCTCTTTTCAGGCCAGTGGTAATAAAAGCCCTGGTAGTAGTGTTTGCTCTTTGGGCTACCAACCACAAGTTCAACAGTTTGAAACCACCAGTCCCTTCACAGGAGAGAACCTTGGAAACTTGTAGGGGGCAGTTCTGGCATATCCTATAGACTTGCCCTGACTTGAATCCTACTGTGAGAATAAATGCCCAAAGGGCATGCCACTCCACTGTAAGCCTCATCTTGAAGTCATTCAGCTCTAGCTCTGTGAGTCAGCACACCAGCCTCTTGCCCCAGTTGTTTTACTTGTTCCGTGGGCTGGGAAGTCCCTTGCTCTGTCTCATGCCCTGATTTCTGGTTCTGCTCCTACTGTTCCTCTTCCACATCTCTGACAGCAGAGTTGTCTCCTGGATCTTGGGGTTCACAGAGGAGCTCCACTTGGGGCTTTTCTCTCTGACTGGTAGGAGACTCTTCCCTTCCTGCCCTGAGAGTACTGGCTCACCGTATTCCTGGCAGGGCGATGACCACAGTGAATTCCGTAAAAATCATTCAAAACTGAATGTTCAGTCCATTCCCTCCCACTTCTAACCCAGACCCATCAGGAAAACAAAGGTTATTTGTGGGAGTAACAGAGGCTATGGTTTGAAGATCCCTATTAAATCATTCACTGTCTTGCATTTAACTTTTGCCTGCTATTTTATTTGGAAGAAATGAAAAATATAGAAACTCTGTATTTGTTTTCTAATTGCACATCATTTCAAAGTGGAGGAGTAGCGATGTTGGATTTCAGTGTTGGTTTCTGATCACCTTTCTGTGTGTAAATTTCTTGTTGTTTATTTTGTTTTTAGGAGATGTTTAAATGTGAAAATGAAGGGAAATGACTTTAAACACTGAAAATGTTGGGAGTTAGCTTGGCAAATGAATCCCTTTCGGTGAGCTTTAAGGAGTGGGCGTTTAAAATTTCTCTTCTGTTTTCATTACAGACTTTCACATTAACTTTTGACACCTCGTGTTACACATAAAACGAAACTTTTTATTGTTAATCACCCAAACTTCTATTTTCTTTCTTGCTCTCACCTAGAGGGTCTTAGAGTGCCTGCCTTCCTGTTGCTTTTTGGGGTAGAAGTATAGAAGTGTGAATCATTTTTCACTCCCTTATGTTAATATGGGTAACGTGCCATTGTCAGGGAAGTTGTGATGGTACTGAGCTGGCGGCTGCTGCTAACTTTCTGGTTGGTTCCAGCAAGCTCCTAGGGAGGACCCTGTGTAGAGCAGAATGGCTGATCCGGTTCCACCCCCACACCTGCTCTTATGTTTGA
The DNA here is from genome assembly GCA_004026705.1 of Nesogale talazaci. Lineage (NCBI taxonomy): Eukaryota > Metazoa > Chordata > Mammalia > Afrosoricida > Tenrecidae > Nesogale > Nesogale talazaci. Next base: position 13,066 of record PVJH01012767.1, read on the forward strand.
GCCCATTGTTGCAGCCTCTGTGCAATCCATCTCCTGAGGAGTTTCCTCTTTTTTTTGAATGTCCCTCCACTTTACCAAGCCTCTTGTTCTTTTCCAAGGACTCTCTCCTGATATAACATGCCCAAAGTACTTGAAACTAAGTCAATGCTTCCTGGCTTCCAAGGAGTATTCTGGCTGTCCTTCTTTCAAGACAGATTTGTTGGCTCTTTTGGCAGTCCATGGAACCTTTAATATATATATTTTTGCCAGTACCATAATTCAAACTCAGAATAACGTAGATTTATATAACTTGTTCTTTCCCTATGCTTTCCCCCTCCCTTTACCCATGCCTGACACCCAGATAACAGGCTCAGCCTTTGAGAACAATACCTCCTGAATTTGTATTTTAGGTCTACAGGCTCTTTATGTGGCCCCGAGTACTCTAAATATTCCTGTTGTTGCATTTTTAAGCTGCTTTTCTGACTTTCCTTAGCTCCTTCTCGCTCTCCCTCCCTCGGTTCCAAATGCATCCATTTATCTACTCAGTCTTCATGTGCTGTGCTTGCAACACTGAGTCCATATTGCATTTACCAAATATAATGGGAGGTTTACGCAGAGCATGCCCAGTGACGGAAGCACAGTTAAGTACAGTTGTTTCTGTGTAGATTGACAGTTCCCCAACATGTTGGGTGACAGTTTCTGCTCCCTTTTTAATAAGTCATTTATGTGGCCGGATTGACAATGTCCATCTCTGAAAAAGATTGAAGGTGATTAGCCATGCTGCTTCATTTTGATTTTGAGATCACCTGTTTTGTCATGTGCATCCTAACTTGAGCCAAGGGATGCTGAGCCCCCAGGCAGCTGAGGGCGTCCTTCAATCCCCACTTTGCATCGCTGTGTCAGGATGGTGACAGCAGCATGTTCCCGCTGCAGCAACAGTGCCCTGAGCTCCTGTAGGGCAGGAGAGCAAATCTGGACAAAGGACAGCATTGCTGAGAAAGAAGGAGGCAATGAGGAGCTTTACCAGTGCAACCTGATGATTATGTGTAGACATGATTATTTGATTTAAAATTAGCTTCAAAAAAGTTGGCAAAGCCCCAGTTTAATGTGTCTTGCAGTCTTTAATGTATCTCATTCTGAATGATTTCCAGTTCAAAAAAGCTTTGGGGCTCTAAAAATTATGATGTCTAGTAATAATAATAATAACAATAAAAAATAAAAATTGCTTTAAGCAACCTAGTATGGATAAACTTCTGCCAAATCCTTCTGGACCTTAAAGAATTCAATCTTCAGGCAAAAATGACAAAAAAAGGTTTGAGAAGACTAATTATTATAATCAAATGTACTAAGACCAAGAGTAAGAAAACCCAAAGGGAAGAAAACACTCAATGTTTTTTAAGCTGAAAGAACTGAAGGAAAAACAAAGCTACGAATTGCAATATTAAAGGTTTCTTTTTTGTTTTACATATTTTCTCATCATAATCTGATATAATCTCATCATAATCATAATATATATTATATATATACATACATACACACACACACATATATATATATATAAATATTTCTGCATCACTGCCCTGGTGGGAGTAGGAAGCCCAGCCTTGCTCCTGGGTAGCTGCTGCTGGATTTGAACCATTAACCCTGTGGGCTGCAGTCCCGCACTCAACCACCAAATCTGACCTATATTAAAGGTTTCTATGGGCAAAGTATTGAAGAACAAAGAAAATATCTAGAGAAGATGAAAGGAATACACAGAGTCACTGTACTGAAAAGAATAGGTCCAACTTTCAACTATTTCAGGTGGTGACATATTATCAAGAACTAACAATATTGAATCAGCACTATAGGCATTACTGAAAAAGAAGGCTCCTGGAATTGTTGGAATGCCAAGCGTGGGGTTTCCACAAACAGATACAGTGCTGTTTGGAAAACCTGACTAGCAAAGATGATCTGACAATGTGCAAACAATATCAATAGTATCATCTGCAAGTAAAATTTTGCAGAAGATTGTTAGAAAACAGTTGTAGCACTCCTTCCACAGGGAACTGCCAAATTAAAGTGGGATTCAGTAGAGGGCATGTAATTGAGGGATGTCTTTTCTGATGTCAAATAGATCTTGGCTGAACACAGAGGCTATCAGATGAACATTTACCTGTATTTCATTGAATAGTCAATGACATTTAACTGTATGGATCATAGCAAATTAAGGATAACATTGCAAAGAATGGGAACATTTTTTTTGGGGGGGGGGGAGACAATCACTACCCTGGTGGGAGTAAGAAGCCCAGCCTTGCTCCTGCTGCTGTTTGATTTGAACCGCCAACCCTGTGGCCACAGTCACGTACATATCCCCTACAGTACTGGGGCTTAGCCCAGAATGGGAACATTTTTATTAGTGTAGAAGCTATCATAAATTCAAATATATAATATGCTTCACATAGTATATAATGAGAAGAGTAACACAGTAAAATTAAAATGAGGTTAATACTACAGATTATATACTTGTTAGACTGTGCTTATGACTTGCTTTTGTATATTATCTTGATTTTTGGAAAATGTTGATTTTTTTTACAGAAACTTAATTGTTAAAAGCTTTTTGTTGTTACACTTTTATTTATGGGAGATGATTAAATAACGTTGCATATTCTTCCAGGATGCTCTTTATTGTAGCTTACATCAGGCATCTGTGTTTGATTTTGAAATCTCTGTTACATGGGTGTAACAATCCCTATGCTTTAGGCTGCTAATCAGTCAGTGAACGGTCTTCTCAGCTAGGGTGTCATTGCTACCTGCTGGAAATTATTTGCGAATGTGTGTTAGAGACATGTGGAGTCATCAGTATGATACAAATACGCCAGGACTTATCTATTAGATAATCATTGAGAGCCGTTGAGTCTCCTCAGAAAGGAAAGGAACAGCACCCAGGATATCATTTAGTAAGTAAGCTTGGATGAGTAAGCACCGCCAAGCGGACTGCAGTGCTGTGAAATACATGCTGGGCCAGGTGAAATGTGAAGCCCTGTGCATTAGTCAGGATAGATTAGCCACTGAGGAAAACTGTGCCAACTTTCAAGGAAGTGCCCACCACAAGGAAGGATTCTGTGACTGCTCAACTTGGAGCCCAGGAGGTGGGGGAGGGGAGGCACCGGACAGGAGGTGTGTGGAGAAGAGGGAAGTAGGCAGCGAGAGGTTCTGCTCCATCCACAAAGCCATTTAGAGATCCAGGCCACTTCCTTCCTGTGAAGCCACATCTCCCTCTGGTCTGCAGCAGGAGGAAGGTCCTATGGCAGGAGAAGAAGCTGCAGGGCTGTGTGTGGGACATTTTTATGGACTACACTAAGTAGGGGGCACCCTGGTGGGTAAGGTGTTAGATTGCTAGTGGAGAGGCCAGCAGAGTGAACACACTAGCTTTCCACTGGAGAAAGATGAGGCAATCTGCTTCTGTGAGGATTGACAGTCTCAACCCCTATAGGGGGCAGTGTGGCTCTGTTCTGTAGCTGGCAGTGAGTCAGGCAAGACTTACTTGATGGCAGTGGGCTCCAGGTGCCAAGAGGGAACCCTGGTGGGATAATGATCAAACTGCCGTGGATGATGTCGGCAGTTCAAACCTACCAGCAGCTCCTCAGGAGAAAGATGTGGCAGTGAGCTCCCAACAGGATTCACCACTATCGGCAGGCTGACTCCATCCCGCAGCAGTACAGGGAGTCGGCATAAACGCCACACTGATATTTTGTTTGCGTTTCATGACGAATCGTGATGTACATCCTTTTCATTCATGCTCTCCTGGCCGGTTTCCTCTCCACAATTGAACTGAAAGGAAATGGAAAATGCAGTGAGCTGTTTCTGCAAGAACAGCCAAAACTGATGATTGATGAGCAAAGCTTCATTTGCCGTACCTGGCATTTGCTTGAGTGCTGAAATTGTTTGAGTTTAGGACACTGGCCCCATGCAGGTGTCATCATCAAATGCACGCATGCACACACACAAACACACACGCCAGTTGCACTACAGGGCGTACAGCATGTCTTCCAGTAAATGGCATACTGACCAAAAATGTATGCCTAGAGACAATAGCGTAGACCTTTAGCTAGTACTTGCTCCACACTTGTGAACTCAACAATAGACTAACATGACTAACCATCAGTTTGTTCATGTTTGGCATAGAACATATGCAACTGTGTCATTTTTTTAAATGTGAATTTTTGAAAGCTAAAAAACATGTATTTGTTAAAATTAGGATTTATGTTTGAGGGGTACTTGCTGTAGGCAACGTGAGGTCACTAAAGGTTTTCAAATCACTGGTTGCTCAACCTCTGTTTGCCCTGTTAAATGAAGATTTTAGTCACACGTGACTCATGGTGGGGTTATGCCTCTTAAACAAGTCTGTGTATGTAAAGTGCTTAGGGCAGTGCCTTATAGAGAGTGGACGGACACACAGGAGTAGCCATTGTAATCACTCAGCAGCAGCACCTGCCACGTGGATCCGGAAGGTATGAACTGAGCTGGAAGGTAAAAATGTAGGTTGGCTGGCAGCAAGGAACAGGTTCTAGGGCTAGTAGAGCCATAGAGGTGAGGGGATTTCCTGTCTAAGGTAACTTCTTAGTGCCAGGCTCACGCCATGATGTTCTTTGCTAATGCACAAAGCAGTCCTAGGAGGTGGGTGTTCCCTCTCAGTTGCATCGCTGAGGAAAGTGAGGCTTCAGAATCACATTGCCGGTGGGTGGAACTGAGTAAGGAGGTGAGGAAGAGTGAGTAGGTCATCATGCTTTGGGAGCATACTGATGATAAAAAATGTGTGGCTAATCGTTATCCCCAAAGAGAGAAGATGTAAATGGTGTCATGACTCGGTGCTCTCTGAATTTGCAGAATGATAGGAGGGAGAGAGGAAAAATTTTCCCAAGACATTTAACTTCTTGGAAACTTACTTAGTGAATGAATGAATTCAACTGTTAACTTCATGGAAACTTATTTAGTGAATGAATGAATGAATGAATTCAACGGCATGTGGAGGTACCTGACTCTAAGAGGCAGTGGCATATTTTTTGCATCAAGAAATGAGGCAATCATCCAGTGAAAAAAGAATACCCTCTGAAAGTCTTGGTGTGATACTTCTGAGGTGATTATTGCTGCCTCAGCAAAAGACTGATTTGGGTTGCCAGATGTATAGAACAAGGAAAGTCAAAAAATAAAAAAAAAAAAGAAAAAAGAAAATGGGTTTTACTATTTATGGCAGCCACCCAATCTGGTGTCCATTACAGGATTAGGGGTGGGGTCTAGCCTGTCAATCTGGAGATAGCCAATCAGACCTCTGTGTGGGCGTGGCCTTCTCCTGAGAATCCTGGACAATGGGGTCATTTCTTTTGGAGGCAGGAGATTCTGGCTCTCTGGGTTCCCTTCCTTGGAGACTTTCTAGTGACTGCACTCGCTGCCCGAGAGACTCCACTGACAAGGCTGGCTCCCTGCGAAGACATCCCTGAGGAGAAGCCACAGAGACCATATATATATGACAGGATAGCACATGCGTAATCATAAGTGTCCTAGTTTTGTTTCTCTAGAGAATGCTGTTTAACACATCACTGTCTAGCTTTGGCATGCATGTGGACAGAATGAAAATGCCATAAGTTTGGTCAAGTGCACCTTAGTTCTCAAAGAGGGACACTTTTGCTTTTTACCATTTTCAAGAGGTCTTTTGTAGCAATTTTCTCAGTGTTTGATTTGTTGACTTCTGTGCCCATGAATGTTGTTTATGAAATTGTCAACAGCTCCGTTATTTTCTCCATTTATCACAGTGTTGTTTATTGCCCAGTTGTCAGAATTTTTGTCTTCTTTATGTTGAGGTGTGATCCATGCTTGCCGTTAGCTTTTGCTCAGTGAGTGCTTTTCATGCTCTGACTCCTCTTTGCTTGCAGCAAGCAAGGTTGCATCATTTGCATATCGAAGATTGTTAATGAGTCTTTCTCTACTGTGGGTTATCAACTGAGCATATAGATTAAGTGAATGTGGTGAGAAATGTGGATATCCACACACCAAAAGATGCAATCCTGAAGCCCACCTTTGCTAACTTTAAATGATGCAGCATACAGTTTGAATGGCCGTCTCTCAGTCTGTGTGCACATTCCACCTGAGAACAATTAAGTGTTCTGAAATGACCATCATAATATTTTCTGACCTACAGTCAAAAAACACCAGTAAGCGTCTTTCGGTATTCTCTGCTTTCAGCCAATGACCATCAGATGTCAGCAATGAGGTCCTTTCTTCCATGTGCTCTTCTGAACTCAGCTTGAATTTTTGGCAGTTCCTTGTTGATACAGTCTTGCAGTATTTTAAAATTATCTTCCATAAAACTTATGTGTTGCATTAATATTGTTAGGGCATTTCCTCCTTCTGTTGGGTCATTTTCCTTTCGAATGGGTTCAAATATGCATCACGTCCAGTCTGCTGCAGGTGTAGCATCTTCCAGTTTCTTGGCATAGATGTGTGAGCACTCAGTGTTGCACTCTTCGTGGAAACATTCAAACATTGTTGGAGCACTTGTTGGTACTCCATCCAAATCTTGTTTTTGCCCAGTGTCTTCAATGCAACTCTGACCTCTTCCTTAACTACCAATGGTGGCTCCTGTGGTAGGACAGCTGACAGATCAGAGTGGGGTGGTTATAGTATGTAGGTCCTGGGAATTATATTTGGCCTGTTTCTGAAAAAGACTAAGAAGAACAGATAGAGGTAGATAGAGAAATGGATGGCTGAAACAATTTATTTTCAATTTGTAATGAAATAAACAAACAAACATGGGCTCAATGTTAAGAATAACCACAAGAAATATTGCTGAAAAGCAAAAAAAAATTGTGAATTTTCCTCATAAAAGCATTTGTTGACAACATACCTTGTACTAAATGAGTCCTGATGGCGCAGTGATGGAGTGCTTGCCTGTGGACTGGAAGGTCAGTTGTTTGAATCTGTTAGCCCTTTCCCTGGAGAAAGCTGTGCAGCCCACTGCCACAAAGAGGACAGCCTTAGAGACCTGGGGCACCAGTTCGGCTGTACCCCATGGAGTACTGTGAGTTGGATTACATTCACTGGCAGTGGGTTTTGATTATTTTTTTTAAAACCAGATCAAGCCCAAAATGTATTAGAGAGGGACCATCAAGTGACAAGGTTTTAACAGTTCAAATACATTTATCATTTTAATCTACTACAATCATCTCTATAATACTCTGATATCCAGTGTATTCCCATCCTTCAATTACAATTAGAAGGAAATCACCAGAGGCTTATTTCCTGTGCAGAGCCCACAAATGTATCTTAGGATTCCACTGTCATCCATCTGTAAACCAGACTCTCACAATTGAAACTCTGATACTGTTCCCTCCTTCAGCTTTGGATTATATCATTCACAGTCCTTTGGGTCACAGATGTTGGTGTGCTTCTTCCATGACATCTCATTTGCCTGACTCTCATGTACTTAATTGACAATCTCACATGGCTGCTTGTTTAGAAACAAGCTGTTAAGACCCCACATGCTGTTCTGTCTGCTAGCCAGGCAGCATCTAATTTCTTCACCACACTTTACTATCACACTTACATCTCCTGTGTCTCCATCATGAGGGTGGTGAGTGAGCGAGGGTCGTGATGTAAGAATGAGTAGTTCTTAGATTGGAGCTAGGTTTAAGTGCAAGCCCCAAGTCCATGACTAGATCTGTTTTTTATCTGCCTCTGGCTCCCTGAGAGAACTCCATATTAATTTATGGTAGACAATCCTTTTTTTCCCCAATGATTTTATTGGGGACTCTTACAGCTCTTAAAACATCACTTGTATCAAGCATATTTGTACACATGCTGCCATATTCATTTTCAAATATTTTCTACTTGAGCCCTTGTTATAAGCTCCTCTCTCCCCCTCCTTTTTTATTTTAAATAAGTCATTTTCTTGGGAGGGGGGGTATAGAATCTTACTGATCATCTCCCTGGCACATAAAGATTTTCCATTAATAGTGCCATTGATTAGTCCATGATACTAATTTTTAAAACACTGTGGAGATGGGAATTTTGAACCAGTGTAGACTAACTACATTTTTGCAATACTTGAATTATTCACTTGTATAGAATAAATCCTTACATGCCTGGAAGCTATTGACACAAACAATGGGAGTTGATTGTCCGACAGAATTAAAAAAAAATTCACTGACAACTTCAGTCACAGGTCTGCCAGAATAATATGTATCTTAATGCAGCAAGTAGGGCATCCATGTACCCAGCCAATGCTGGTTCACCTCCCAACAGTTCCATAGTATAGGTTTGGCTGTTTTCTGCTTCTTTACACACCATGGAATTTGAGTCTTGAGTCCTCAAGTTACGTGTATGTTTGAGGTAGAATCTAGTTGCCCTCATGGAGTTTCCAACTTGGATCCCTTTGGTGTGGTCTTTGGAGTGTGTTATGGTCCTGGAAGATCCAGGATTCCATGTCTCAGTGTTGTATGGCACTTGGCCTGGGTCCTCCTGGTTGTGGTTGTTTTCAGTTTATCGCTGTACATTGCATAATTATATGTATTACCTCATTTAAGTCTCAAACCATCTCCAATAAGTAACCTTTTATCGCCTTTTTCCAGTTGAGGAGACTGAGTCCCAGGTTGGCAAGCTTTTCTTTGGTTGAGTGACTAGTGAGTACAGGAGGTAGGGTTCCCTCTGGGGCAGACAGACTCCAGAACCACGGGCAGGCTCTCCAAATACAAACCTCGATACCCCATTGCCAAGAAAGAGGCTTCCTCTGTGTTTTCATGGATTTTCATCCTCTTTTTCTCTTCCATACCTATTTTACAAAACCAGGATGATGCATTAAATGGATATTTTTTGGGGGGCGGGGGGGCATCACTGCTCTCCGGTGGTGGGTAAATGGATATTTTTATCTGCTCCCTTCTCCCTCACATTTAATATGTAGGCTTTGAATTTTTCCTATGCCTCTACTGGTGGCTACCATTAAATACCTTAATTTTATTACGATAGATTAATCAGTATTTCATTCTGAAGAAAATTAAAATGGACCAGCAGCTCTACCATCACTAGGAAGGTATAGATTTCAAAGGTGAGACTGGTGTAGTTTAGATCATCCACATGACCAGAACTTCTGGAAGGTTGTGTTAAAGTTACAAGCCAGCCAGCTAGAGTGAAGAAAGAGATGAGTAAGCAATTTAAAAGTCTCTGGCTGGATTTAGGGTTCTTGTGTTGAAATTAGGAGAGCACAATTATTACCTGAGGCCATGTCATTAGGGAGGTTGGTACAGGAAGAATGCCAGCTGAAACAGACCAAACCCAAATAAAATGTTCAGGGTTTTGATCCCCTCCTCCCCCAGCCCCGGCACTGTGAAACCATCAGCTCTGTTTTTGTCTAACATCTATCTTATTCGTGAAGGTGCTGGGTCTAAGTACCATACATGTTTAACAGTTGATGCCTTGAAATATTTAACTTGGCTGTTCACCCTTTTGTTTGATGATGCTGTTGCTAAGTGTTAAGAAATAAACCGCCTCCATTCAGTGAAGCTGGCAGGTCACATGGGTCAAGGTGGACAAGTGTGTCTGAGCAAATTAGAAAAGCTGGACCACTTGACAAACTTTGAAAGCCACAGGCAGCTCTAATCCAGTGGGGGAATCCAAGTGGCCTCAAAGGAGTACGGAGGGGATTGAGATCTGCCACAGCAGGGACGTATCGTGTTTGTTCTGCAGCCGAAGCTGGAGAGGTACAGTTTAGCCATGGCTCTGCTGGGGTTAGGATCGGGTGACAGTATGATATGATAAATTGCACTTCTGGTGCACGCCTGTAGGAGCACAGGGAAGAGGGGATACTCCCCCTAGTTCTGAGGAGATAAGGAGCAGGTCTAGAGGAGGAAATGCTGTGGAGACACTTTTGGACCGAAGCAGTAATAGGAGCATGTGCATGAATGTTCGAAGTGGAGTGGTGGGTTCGGGAAAATGCACACTATTACCAGAGTGCTTGCAACAGATGAAGACAGAGAGATAAATGGCCGTGAAGTTAGTAAGGGCCGTGGTAATCGAATGTGTTCTTGACAGCCACGGGGAACTGTGGAAGTGATTCCAGAAGGGCAATGGCTCACACTTTGCCGGAATTCATCAAGGACAGCGGACCCCCTGCCATCAGTTTGGGAGTAGAAAGGCTGGGGAAGGGAGCCAGAGGGTTGGAGAGGCTGGACCAGTCTTGTGGGCAGCAAGAGGGAGGTGGAATGAGAGACCTAGATCAGAGCTGAACGCTCACTCCCTAATGCTGCAGAAAGATTGTGATCCTGAAGAATGGATTGGCCCCGAGGGGACAAGGTCAATTTCTTGGTAGGCATTCGCAGGGTGGGATGTCTTTGGGATACCAAAATGGAGAAGTCTAGATAGACAGCCTATGTAAGGGTCTAAGAGTTAGAGAAGACATTTTAGCAGGAGATCATGGTTTAAAGAGTTATACAGAGGTAAGTGATGGTTGAAGTATAGGCATCCATGTGGTCACAGAATTGGGAGGGCACATGGGCACGCCGACTTATCTCTGGGAGAGGGGGCGGAGGGGGAGAGGGATTCTTCTATGATGCAGAGGGCCAAGCCTGAAAAGACCTTAGCAGGCTCATCCAGTTGAGCCTTATAGAGATGATTGAGTGTGTGAGCAGGACCTAAAGCGTCTGGATTCGTGGATGGAGCTGTTTTTGTAGAGGAAACTCCTGGGCTGCCCTATGGGTAGGCTGAGTCCTGGCAGCAGCAGCAGCATGCATGCATTCCGTGGCTGGTGCAAAGACATTTGGAGAGCAGCCAGAGAAACGTGGACACAGCTGTGGGAAGCACAGGAAAGGGACCACAGTGTGAAATGGGGCAGAATGGTGAAAAATTTCCAGGGAATTTGCCACTTAGGAGATCCTCTCTGATGGCAGAAGCAATGTCAAAAGTGGTTCACAGCACATCATATCTGGCTGGTTGGTTTGTGCCTTTTTTTTTTTTTTCTCTTGAGATAATAGAGAGAGTCTTGAAAAACACCAATGATTCCTGTTTCCTGGAGGAAACAACCAGCCATCACCATTTCCTTCTGGATGTGCGGCATCACAAGGTGTGTCTGTTGGGGCCAGCTAATGATCTGATGAGTGGAGAGATTGCACAAGTCCTTCCTCATGTGATTGCAGGCGTGCGATCTGTGTCTGTCCTGTGGCGGGGGGGGCGGGGGGGGGGGAGACCTGTAAAGCCATCTAGGCATTACTTTGACACAGTGAGGACAGACCCAGTAGGCAAACGGTGTTGGGAACCAATTGCACATGCTCTCATTCAGGAGACCGCCCTTGGCTATGGTTGATACCGAGGTGGACTGTGGACATTTTCAAACTCAAAACTTTTGGTGGTGGTCTGCCACTGAATTGACTCCACCTAATAGGGACCCTGTAGCATGGAGTAGACTTGCCCCATTTCTTGAGGTGTGCCTCTGAGTTCTTGAGGTCTTACATCTTCATAGGAGGAACAGCCTCATTGTTCTCCTGCATAGTCACTGGTGAGCTTGAACCAGTGATCTTGTATTAGCAGCTCTGTGCATAAGCTACTGTGCCATCAGAAGCCTGGTTATTCCATATAATGTAATGAAGATCATGGAAGAGATAATGATAAATTCCTCTGATAGTTGTTACATTCATACCATTGTGTTTCCATGTGTATTTCATCTTAACATCCTTTTAAATTGTAAATGCAATATATGGTTATTATTTAAAAAAATCAATGGAGGTAATCAAATGAAATTACAGTGTACTGCATTTGCTTTTGTGAGGTTCAATTCCCTGACTGTATTATGAGATCAGAGAGGACAATGACTTTATCTTTCTTATTTACCTTATTTTCTTTTGCCATAAGGGCGTGGCCTAGATAACCAGGATCCATGAAATACTGCTGTTAAAATAGTTGAATAAGTGAACAGATGAATGGATATGGTGACTTCCAGAGAGAAACTGAGTACCAGGGTGTGGCAATTACATGATCTCCTGTCAACTTGTGAAGGGACGGAGTCTAGCCTGTCAAATCAGGTCGCAGCTTGATGACCTTATTTTGGAGGATGGAGATGGAGATTAAAAGCTCATTGGATGCCAGACACACCCTCTGTGATAAAGCTGATAAAGCTACAACCCTGGAGCTGGAGGAGCCACTTGGAGAATCCGGCCCGCACTGAGATGTGTCTGTCACCTCTGGATCCAAGAGACTTTCCATCCACTGACCTGTGATCTTCCTGCATTGGCATCATTGCATGTGCTGCACTTAAAGATTGATTTTGGACATATGGGCTAATATCGTACTTATGGACTTGATATGAACTGAGCTGGATGTTTTCTTAATATACAAGTACTCTATGTTATAAAGTTCCCTAAGATATACGTGTGGGTCTCCCTGCATTTGATTCGCTAGTCATCCGGAATAACACAGAGGGACAGGCTCTTGGTTAGTTGGGTTTTGACTTATTGGAATGACGATCATGTAGGATGCACTGTGCAACAGCACACAGGTTCCCACATGTAGCATCTGCAACCCCTTTATCCAACGCAGAAGAGCCAATTTCTCAAATTATGGAAGCCAAGTTAATATATTGAGAAACTGAGTAACCTTTCTGGTTTTATAAGGCATATAATTGTGTATTATCTGGAATTATAGGTAGGATATACATCGTGAATATCTGTAATATATTTTAACTTGAAAAGAAACATATCAGAAATGTGTCATGCATTAAGACCAAACAGTCAGAAACCTTTTCTGCTTATGTTCTTCCCTTGAATACCAGGCACTTTTATCCTGGAAAGGAATAAATAGTAGAGGAAAGAATCCTCATTCAGAGAGGAGAAGCTTTAGTCTTTACCCGAGATGTTCAGACCACATGGGCAGAACTGTATTTGGTGGATTGGAAAGGAATGATGGAGAAAAAGTTCACGAAGGTCAGTATACTGGAATATTTTGATCCTGAGAGCTTTGAGAAATGAGGGCTTTCAGGAACGAGGAGAGCAAGGATTCCTTAAGATCTTTCTTCCCTCACTTGTTGCCGTGTTTTGGCAGATAGACTCCAGGGCTCCCTACATCAGACTCCTTATTAAAAATGCATGTTTCCATCTCACCAAAGATGATGCACTTTCTAGAGCAGGATTCAAACGATCTGCCTTTTAATTTCCCCAGAAAAGGCGTGCACATTTAAGTTGGATTTGATTTGTAAGAACACATACTGGGTTGAGCCCCGGTGGCGTAGTGGTTGTGCTCAGGACTGCGGCCCACTGGGATGGAGGTTCAATTCCAGCTCACAGGAGCAAAGGCTGGGCCTCCTACTCCCACCACCAGAGGGTAGTGATGCCTAAAAAAAAAAAAATTTAAAAAAAAAAAAAAAAAAGAACACCTACCAAGAGCTTCCACAGTTCCTGACAAGGTCAAGATCCTGAAGAGCTTTTAGACCCAAAGGACATCCTCACAGTGTGGTCTTTCTCACCTTCAGCTAAATCCCTTGGAACAAAAACAATTTCTACCTAATCCAGCATTTGTGTGTTCGTTATGGTGACCTAGGATTCTCTGCAGCCAGAGCAAACGTCTCACCATATCTCATTTTGCTCTACACTGGCATAGGTCCTCGTGTGTTAGAGGGTTGGTCTGCCAAATGTATGCTGTCCAGGTGATTCTAACCCATCACAACCTTACACGTCAGGTAGAAGTGCCTCATGGGGCTTCTAAGGCGCGAAAGCTTAGGGCAGTGGACACAGTTTTCTCCCACAGAACAGCTGGTGGGCTTGGAGGACTCCAGCACGTTTTGTCCATTGGCAGTACCAGGGGAATATGTATGCATAGGGTGAATACTTTTATGGTAACAATATTCATTTAAATCTAGAGAATGATAGGTTTCTTTTAAAGAAGTTCAGTGTATTATACAATAAAATTTTTATTTCAAATGTTTAGAAAATGATGGCAGCACACGTACAAGTATGCTTGATACAACTTATGTGTGGATGGTTAGAAGAACCCTCAATAAAATGATTTTTTTTACAAAGATAGAAAGCTGTGTGGCTCATTAAATGATGTTGTAGAAAATGTAGAAAAAAATTTTAACTTTAATACCATGAACAAAATAATAAAATAAAACAAAGTTCTTTCATTTGTTGGCTAGCTTTGTATAGTTTCTAAACTACTAAACTTTTTTTGTACGGCAGTAGAAGCCTAGGTGCTGCAGTGGTTATGAATTGGGCTAATCCTAAGGTCAGCAATTCTAAACTGCCAGCTGCTGTAAGGGAGGCAGATGAAGCTCTACTCCAATGCCGAGCCAGACTCAGAAACCCACAAGGCCTTTGTGCGCTCGCATTGATTTGATGCTAGTCAGTTTTTCCCCTTTCCTGAGAGTTCTTTGCAAAATATAAACATGCCTCGGCTCTCTTTAGATTTAACTTTTTCTTTTATTCTCTCTCTCTCTTTTTGCTAAGTGTATTTATGTTATGAGTAGAGGGATTTAAACTTCATCTCACAATGGGATGGAGGCGGTTAACTGGACTGAAATCTTCTTTTATGCTTCTACCTAGCCTCCTTTCTCCCTTGTTCCCTGCGCTTCCCCTCAACAACTTAACAGTGAGATTTTCCTTTTTCCTTTGTTGTTTTACCTTCCATTTGAGCCATTGTAACTGCGCTGGGGGAAACCCTTTCAGTGTTGGATCTATTTCTGTCTAACAGCAAAACATCGCTTTATGTAGACTGGATGGAGTAACTGCCTCATGAAACTGGTGCTCCCCTTCTGGCTACAGAGCCGCTTCACCTGGGTGGTGGTGGGTATTTTTAAGCGTGGCCAAAGTCACACCTCCAGGCCAAGCCAATTTCCTTGGAACTGACTGAAGATTGCCCCACGTGATTCTGATGTGTAGGCAGGGCTGAGAACATTGTTAAGTCCAGTGCCTGACTCCTGATCCAAGATGGTTCTGAGCGCCACGTGTCACAATCTCCTGGAGGCTTCGTTGCGCTCCTTGCTGTTACTGCGTACAGCTCAAGCGACCCTGTATGACAGGGAGGAGCTGCCTCCACAGAGTTCCAGAATCTTCACAGTGATTCCAGCAGAGCCTCTGGGTGGGTTCGAACTGTCCACCTTTCAAATCTATATGTCTCATTTTCATTAACAGCGAGTACTTAGCCATTGTGCCGCCCAGCCTCCTTGTTCTCACCCCTAGATGGGGGTGAATCCATTGTCGTTCAGGGAGTCAGCCTTTTTATCCCAAACCTTGGAGGTTGGTTTTTTCCACGTCTGAAGTTTGAGAATCCCCAGGCCCGGATCCTCATTCTTACAATTTAGCGGTTGCTTGTTCAAAGCCCTAGTGGTGTGCCCGGGTCGCTCACTGCGGGGCACGCAGTTCTGAACCACCAGCCGCACACGGGGAAAGCTGGGGCTTTCTCCCCAGTAAAGAGGTACCGTTCTGAAAGCTCACAGGGCAGTGCTCCCCTGTCCTATAGGATTGCTGTGAGTAGACTGGATGGCAGTGAGTGTGGTGTTAACGGTTTGATTGCTTATTGAAAGTTTTCATTCCAAGCCCTTATAAGAATAGGCCCGGCAAATGACATCCAAAAAAATCACAGACGTTGAGAACCCCGTGGAGCTCAGTTCTGCCCTGGCACATGTGGGTAGCCATGAGTTAGAAGGGACTTTAAAGCACTCAGTTTGTTCTGTGTGTGTGTGTGTGTGTGTGTGTGGAGAGAGAGAGAGAGAGAGACAGACAGACAGACAGACACAGAGACACACAGACTGACACACAGAGACACACAGACTGACACACAGAGAGACCGATCCAGATTAAGGATGTACTTAAAAAAAATAAGCTGGTTTATTTGAACCAAGTGTTTCCCTGATCCCTCTGGAGGTCTCTATCTATAAATGATCACTCCTGGCCCTTACCCTTCGTCCTGTGTGGTACCCAGAAAATATTTTTAGAGGGCTGGGAATGAATAGCTCATTTCCAGTCCATGGTTAAACCTGTAGATTGACAAACATGTACATGTTGTGGGGGGTGGGAATGGCAGTCAAGTTTGTTATTTCCTTTGGGGTCAGTTGCAACTCATGGCTGCCCAGGCCTTGCATCAGCTGCTTTGTAGTTGAGAGTAGGGTGTTTTTTTTTTTTAATCTCAACTGATGAGAATCATAGATTCTAACAGGAAAGTTAAACTTTACTTTAAAAGGGAACACCAGACAGTGTGGAGTCTGTCTTCACAGAGCCATGCCAAAGAACTATCCTGGCACTGGGAACATGAAATGAATCAAGTGGTCTTAGGAAAATGGAGGATGGAAGAGACATGGGAGAAAGTTGGAGACTTAATTTCTGATCAAAGATCTTTGATATAGAAATACAAATAGTTTTGCCCATATTGAATGCATTATTTTGTAACGTACGTGTGTGTATGTGTGTGTGTGTGTGTGTGTGTGTGTGTGTGTGAGAGAGAGAGAGAGAGAGAGAGAGAGAGAAAATCAACATCCAAGAACAGAGCCTGCGACAGATAGATCATGTCACAGGTGACGGTCTTCTTGGTTGGGAGTATTTATTGCCAGTGGTGAGGGTTGCACATTTATTAAATGCTTACAAAGGAGCGCTCTCTTCCTGCCTCCCCCGCTTACAGGACCAGAGCTCCCCTGTCTGGTCGTACTGTTTGTGCTCTGCATTTTTTTGGTTTGTTTACTTGTGTTTTATTGACTATGCAAACGCACTGTGTGTGGATCATTGACATCATCCTTTGCTCTGTGATAGAATGCTGCATGGGCAGGAGTTTTGCCAACCTAGGCTGCTGGTAGTAGAAGGAATAATAGGACAATGAGATGCAACTCGCCCTCCCCTCCCCCGCCCCACACACACACACACTTCAAAATCTCCATTTAGCATCTCTCCCCTATATATACGCAGAGAAACAGCTGTGGCAGCAAATGCAGACTGGGATCATGCGTTCACATGTAGACTTGTTTGACAATCCCAGATATTTTTAAGCAGGATTGAGTCAGGCAACGGGCAGCACAGCATTCAAGCTGTCTGTTTGGCACACAAGGACCTAGTTTTATCCCAGTAGTAAATAATTGCCAGTAGTAGAAACAATATGATGTCCTGAGGGTCTCCAAAGTCACCATGTTCAGTGTTAGCTCTGTTTACACTCTTGTTTAGTTCATGGTCTGCTGTTTTTTTCTCCATGCTGTTTGATTTCTTCTCGTGGCCAGGTCTTGACTGGTGGTTTTTATATATAGCGACATCCCAGATTGCTGACTAATGTCCCTCCTACTTGCCTTTCTCTGCCCCATCCCGAGCAAGAGACAGAGAGACAGAGACAGACACACATAGCCTAGCCCAGTAGATGCAGTAGATTCCCAAGGTCATGGAATTTGGTTGTTCAGCTTGCCTGTGGGTTCGTGGAGCTCATCCCTGGGGCTGCACTTTGATTTATGGATGTCCTGACACCATCCACAGACCTGTTCCCAGGGCTCTTTGCTATGTATGTAGTACCCTGAGTTCCAAAGTCATCCCTTGCAATTGCCCTTGTTGCCTATGAGGAAGGGCTGGTCTGAGCTTTTGCAGCTGTCTTTCATTCCATCTCTCATTGTCCACCTCTTTGCTGATGCGCCAGATCTTCCACACACACTAACATAGACTTGCCCGATAGATGCAGTGTTTCCTTCTCAAGATCATGGGTGTTTGCCTCAAGCTGGAAGTAACAGCCCCCGCTGATGGCCTTCTCTAGCCAAGGTTCTCATGCTCCGACTTGAAGATTTAATGGAGTGGTATGATGGAGGGAAAAAAGATTCTGATGTAGGACTGTTGTTTTCCTTTAGATAAGAAAAATTGTAACTATAATTCAGTAAGAGACATGATCACGATAGAATCTCAGATTAAGCAATAGTCCTTTGAAATAAAATTGACTGCAAGATAAGAAAACCTTATCACATTTTCCCCATTTTTCTCATTTTTTCAACTGTTATCACTTTGCTTCTGCCTGGAATCTGGCAGCTGCTTTTAGACCCACTTTGTCTCCCACTCTTTCCACCGGCTGCAAATCCTGTGCAGCAGCCCAGCCTTCTCTGAAACCACTCTGCTCCTGCCCTCCCAAAGATGACAGCAAACCCCCCTCCCGCCAAGCCCCAGTGAGCTGCCTGTGATGACCAGTCCGCTGGGTAAAGCTCTGGTCTCTTGACTTCTGTCACCCCAACCCAGCCCATTGTTCCTTCCTGGCAGTTGATTTTGTGGTCTCTGCTGGTGCCTCCCGCCCGCCGTGCCCCGCTGCATGACAGCAGCTCATTCCATCTTCTTTCTTTCCTCCCCCTCATGGCCACCTCTGTGAGGTGACACAGAGCCAGTGCCTTTGGTGCTGGGATTGTGCTCCTGACTCCCCTGTGTGTACGTTTCCTCAGGCACCCTCACTCTATGTGGCTTCTCCTTCCGACCAGTGGCCTCCCAATAGCCACCTCTCCCATGTGAGAAATCAGATGCTTCTGTTGGGGTCTCGAGGCGATGACCTTCGGAAGCAGATTGCCGGGCCTGTTTTGTCAGGCACCACCGGGTGGCTTCGAACCAAGAGTTGTGCTTCTAGGGAAGCATGTGCCTCTGGCACTCTGGGGTGCCTCCAGGCGATTGAATCGGACTGTCCGGATGCCCATAGTCTTCCATGGATGTGAGGCTGGTGACGGGCATTGTAGACCCCTGTTCTCTAGATGCCAGAATAATACGCATTGTTAGTTTCTGTAACATTTCGGGGCCTGCTTCTGTATCTCAAGTGGGGACACGACTGTCCATTGGTGTTTGCTGTAAGGTTTAGAGAGGGCATCCACCAAACATTAGTCACTGCCCCTGGCCCATAATAAGACCTCGGTGTTTTGCAGCTGGTTATAAAGGAAATGTTGTGGTCTACTCTGAGGACGGGGAACACATTGCACACAGGGAGAGACCATTTAAGAGTGGTTCATAGGTTATTTAGATATTGTGGATATGAATATGCCTATCACATTTTTACATTAATAGTGTGTACATTTACACATTTTGCCACCTGTACAATACCCTGGGGCACTCAGTTGAAGTGTGTGCTGTGAGGGTATATATTTGTGCATGTTCTATACGTGGGCATGGTTTGTGAATGTGTGGATATATAACAGTTGTCTTCAAGCTGATTCTGAATCTTGGGAGAATAAGTACAATTAAGCATCAGAGAGTTTCCAGTGGCTAATTTGTTGGAATCTTCACCTCTTCCAAGGTACCTTTGGGTGGTCTTAAACCTCCATCCTTTCATTTACCATCTGACTGCTACCCAGGGATTGACTAAAACACACACACACAGCATTATATGTATGTATGCACACACACACATTGTTACACTTCACTGAAACATAGTGACCCCATTACAGAAGGATGAGACATTGCCTGGTCCTATACCATTCTCTCAATCATTCCTATGTTTGAATGAATTGCCACAGCTGTGTGTCCATCTATTTCATTGAAGTTCTTCCCCTTTTTCTTCTACCAAACACTATGTCTCTCTCCAGAGACTGGTCTCGCCTAAAAACATGCCCAATGTGCATGAGCAAAACCTCCCTATCCTCGCTGCTCAGGAACGTCCTGGCTATATTTCTTCCAAGACAGAACTGGTCCGTCTTCAGGCATTCCATGGAGTATTTAATATTCTTCCCCAACATTGTAATTCAAAAGCAGTAGTTCTTCAGCCTTAACCATTTTCCAGCTCTCATATGCCTATGAGGCCATTGAAAATTCCATGACTTGGGTCAAGCACACTTTAGTCTTCAGCATGACATTTTTGCTCTTTAACCCTTAATATATAATCACACTATATGAATCTAAACCAAAACTTAACTATCATTGAGTCTATGTTGACTCACAGTGACCTTATGCATATATAGATACTATGAAATATTATATTTAGTATTATAGACATGACATGTAGGTAGACACAATATTCGTAAAAATTGTGTGTGTGGTTAAAGCTGATGTGCTAATGACTTCATGGAAGCTAATAGAAATTAAGGAACTAGATTAAAGCAAAATTGAACAAACTAGACAACATCTATTATCAGACTTTAGTCATGTAATACCTAAAAATACATAAAATATTTCACAAGTAAAATAGTCTATGAAACTAGGATTATAGTGTCAGTTCTTTTAGCTCAGGGGTGGGGAACCTTTTTCTGCAAAGGGTCATTTAGGTAAATATAATAAATATCATTCCCTGGTCATTCTGATGTAGCATTCAATTAACTCACCCCTAAAGTGATAGTTGGACTTGCTTCTATCTGGTATTGATGATTTCGCAGACCTTATTTGACCCATAGGCCAAACATTCCCTTTACACGTGTATGATCGCGCAAGGCAGGAAACCTTACCACAGAGTCACATTTTTAGCATTTACATTTGAGCTGTGAGGTTGCATGTAGTACCTGACTACTTTGAAGATCTTAGATCAAGGTCCCTGCTTTTCCTTTTATTTCTCCCTTCTGCCCACCACCCTTGGTTTGCAAAGACTGGGCTCAGCTTGCACTCAGCCTTGTCCCATGGAGGAAGGAACAGCATGGGACCAATAAAGTCTCTTCCGCTTTAGCTTTGCGTGTTAGTTCGGGTAGACTAGAGGAACAAATACATAGACTTGCATATGGATATAAGGGAATGGTTTATATACAAAAGGAATGGAACACTGAGAAAGCATCCCAACCCAGTTCATTTCAAAGTCTTAAGCCCATTATTAGCCCATATGCCCGATACCCGTCTGTAACGTCTCCTTGCAACTCACAAAGTCACAGGTCAGTGGGCGCAGAATCCCAGTGCTGGCAGGGGTCTCCCCATGGCTCCTCGCTTCCAGGGCTCAGGGTCCATCATCAGCATCAGTAGTGGCAGAAGCAACTCATCGCTGGCAGGGTTCTCCATGTGGCCTCTCCAGCTTCAGAGGTCTGGTTCCAGCAGGGCAAAACCGTGTGGTTTCTCCTCCAGCTCCCCAGATGCTGCCATCTTGTCTTGTCCATGATCCATCGTCTCTGAAACTAACTCCCAACAACTAGGGAGATAGCGTCTCATCTTCATGAGGGAAATATCGCGAGATTTCCCAGAAGTCTCAGGAGAAAGCCATGCCCATACAGAGGCCTCATTGGCTACTCAATGGCTATCTAGAGGCTAGACTCCACTCCTACATCTCAATCACGAAATTAGCATAAGCACGACTGCCACACTTTGCTTGTGTTAACATGTCCTAAATAAACTTGTTCTTGTATTGCTATGAATCTACCTCTGAAAGACTGGAAATCGGTACTCTCAGATTTGGTACCAAGGGAAAGAATTTAAAAGAACAACTTCAGGCATCTTAAAAATCACAAGACTTGGCGATCTGTAAAGCCTAGGATAAATTATTTAACCCCATTAGTGATTGGGAAGTAAAAAGAAAGCATGCCAGATATTTGCTAATAAATTGGAACTTTCTAATAAAATTGATTTTTCTAGTAAGTTGGAATGTAGCAGAACAAGAGATGAAGGTGGCATTTTGAATGGGCTCAACCTCAACCTAGGGTATGGGAGGAGAATGTTGTTGTTAGGGTGCCCCGGGATCAGTTCTCACTCATAGAGACCCTTTGTGTAGCAGAAGGAAGCACAATGCCATCCTGTGCTGTCCTCTCAATTGTTGATGGGAGGATCAACAGGTGTAAACCAATGTATGTAGGCGTAAAGCACTCTCACATGTCACAAGGGCCATTGCGCATGTGTGGCACTGTAGGATGAGCACTGGTCTGCCAACCACTGTTGTTCAGGAAGAAAATGTGGCCATCTTCTTCCAGAAGGATTTGCAGCCTCAGAAGCACTTTTTGAACACTCTGTGGAGCAGTTCCACTCTGTTGGAGAGGGTCTCCCTGAGGCAGACCAGAATCAGAAGCAGCTGGACAGGGGACACCATGTTTAAGCACTCAGATGCTAACTGAAAGGTTAACAGTTTATACCCACCCAGTGGCACCATGGAACAAGACCTAGTCTGGCTGTCTGTTCCTCTAAAAACTCCAGTCAACTAGTGGACCACACAGATGCCACCAGTTCCCATAATCAAGACCCGAAGAGCTAGATGGCTACTACTGCCAACTCCTCTGAAAAGGATGGCTGCACAAACAATTGTGATGAAGAAAGCTGAAGGTGCCCAACCATCAAAGAATATATCAAGTGTCTTGAAAGCCTGAAGATAAACATTAGACCATTTACCTGAGAAGAGACCACAGACACACAGAAGAAGCACAACAGCCAGCATGGTCAGATGGTGGTGAAAGTGGTAAAAGGTCTAGGCAATAGACATCAAATGGGGCAGAAACAAAACAAAACAAAACAAACATATATCACTGTGTGCACACATCCCCAATGTACCAATTGAGGACATGTAAGAGCATGAGCAAGGGTGGTGAAGAAAGCAGAAGGACCCAGCTATCAAAAGATAGAGCATCCGGGGTCTTAAAGGCTCGAGCACAAACAAGCAGCCATCTAGCTCAGAAGCAACAAAACCCACCATAAAAGAAGATCACTTACCTGTGCAATCATGAGGTGCTGAAACCATCAGGTATCAAAGAACAAAAATCAAAATCAATGAACCAATTGACTCCCGATATCGCTGATGACAAATGGATACAAAGGCAAATAAAGTAGAAGAAACGATGGTACCCAGCTAACAAATGATTGAATGCCTGGAATCTCAAAGACTTGAAGATAATCGAGTCACCATTCAGCGCAGAAACAGCAAAGTCCACATGCAGGAAGCACACCAGCTTGTGTGATCAAGAGGGGCCGAAGGGAGCAGATATCAAGCACCAAAGAACAAGAATCACATCATTACATAGGAGGAGGAGAGCAGGGTGGGGACCTAAGGCCCACTGGTGGGTAATTGGTCACCCCTTTACAGGGGAGTCACGGGGAGGAGACAGACCAGTCGGGGGGCAGCCAGGCAGTGATGATGCATACAAGTTTCCTCTAGTTCCTGAAGCCTTCCTCCCCGTCCCCCAACCACCATGGGCCCAACTCTACCTTGCAAATCCAGATGGTCTGGAGAAGTCACACTGGCATAGAGGGGAGCTGGAGATATGGGGAAACCAGGATGGATGGGCCCCTTTGGGCCAGTGGTTAGATTGGAGATACTGGAAGGGTGGACAGAAGCGGGGGTGGGGGTGGGGGAAATCAACAGCAAGGATATATACACAAGCTCTTATTTGAAGGACGGGCATCAAAGGAGTGGGTTGGGGAGAGGTCGGGCAGTGGCAGTGTACGATATGACAAAACAATAACAATGTATAAAGTATTGAGGGTTGGAGGGGAGGAGAGACCAGGGGAAGAGGGGAAGGAATGGAAAAGCCGATACTAGGGGCTTAAGGGAAAAGGTGGACGATTGGAGAACAATAAGAGAAGTGGACATGAGAGGGTGCTTGATGAGTATGCTTATTTATATATTGTGAAGAACGATGTATGAGCCCCCAATAAAATGATTGGGAAAAACAAACAAACAAACAAACAAAACCCCAATGCACAGGCCTGCAATAACAGTGACATATGAGTGTAGGCATCAATAGGCACACCAGCCAATCAAATGTGGGAGGGAGAGTGGGGATGTACTTAAGGATATATGTAGATATGGCAGAGAATATTCACACATGGACCTTCGCTGCTCAGCTGCTTATACAGCCATGAGTATGGTGTATCAAAAAGGGGCAAACTAACCCTAAATGGCAGACCTGGGTCATCTAGGGTCCTTATCATTCAAAATCAACTCAGTGGCGTAGGTTTTGTTTGATGTCTTTTTGGAGTTTTGCACAAGGGAATAATCAGAAATGGGCATTAATCGAATGGTAACTTCAGAAGCTTGGAAACAACCTAAATGTCCAATAACAGGTGATTGATTAAGTAAAGTATGAAAACGAATGCAGTGGGCTTTCTTGCCACTATAGCAAAATATTTGGAAAAATAATAATGCCGAAAAATGTAAGTTAATACAAATTGCAAAACTCATGAACTTAGGATGAAATATCTTTACACTTATACTGTGTGTATATGAGATAATGACAACTGAAAGATGCATCAAAATAAAATATCTGTAGGAGAAAAATGTGTTTGGTGCTCTAAAAAAATTCATCTTTGTACTTTTCTGTCTGAGGAACTTTAGCTAAAGTTTTGGGAAATGGAACCAAAAGATAACTTTTCCTTGACCTTTTTGGAGCCATGCATATTTTCCAATTTGTTAGGGGAAAATTAATTGTGAGCAGTAGAAAAGTTACAGTACTCGATTGCCTGGTACGTATACTGCCACATAAAAACAATTGGGGTGGGGGGAAAAGTCTATTGGGATTTGCAACAGAATTCCACCAATGACTTTTGAAAGGATGTTGAAAGTTGAGTGTTTTTTCTGAATTCATTTTTCTTTAATGTGCTTCTGTTAGGGACATAGTTTCTGGGAAGGTTTATATTGGATAAATGTGTATAAATGTGTTATAAATCTGCACTTGAATAGAAACTGACATTTCCAGACATTCTTTCTGTGGTTCATCTTGAAGTTGAGGAGAAATATAAACAACAGTGATCGATAATAGACATTTTCTTTACTCCTACAGATATTCCTGAAATTCCAGAAAGCATCTCATTCTGTAAAGCGCTTCAGATAGCTGACTTCAGCGGAAACCCACTGACTAGGTAATTCCACTGCTTCTTTATTGTTTTTTTTTCCTAGTCTGTTGTTGTTCGATGCTGTTGAGACAGTTCCAACTCACAGTGACCCTATATACAGTAAATGGAACACTCCTGGTCCTGCACACAGTTGGTCTTTTGTTTGAACCCATTGTTGAAGTCACTGTGTCAATCCATCTGTCCAGGACCTTCCTCTTTTTCACTGCCCCTTCACTTTACCAAACATGGCATCCTTCTCCAGAGACTGACCTCTTCTCACAGCGTACCCCAAGTAAGTGTGTGAGAGCGAGGCCAAGGACAGAACTAGATGTCCCGTCTTGGGAAGGGCATCAAAGACTGTTGGCTTTTACAGATCATTATAAATAGCATCGTGCCAGATGGTGACAGTGAAAAGCAAGCACGCAGTGCTACTGAGAGAAGCAGGGCAGTGATGTAGAAGACCTGGCAGTGTGCGCCAGACGAAGTGTTTCTGAAGCCACGTGAAGAATCAGTGTGTGGGCGGCTTCCTGACCTAACTCGCTGGCTTCAGGACCGCCCCGGAGCTCAAGATGCTCCTGTCTGTCTCTTTCTCTGCTGTCCCTTCTCTTCCCCAAAGTCCTTCACTATCCCCAATGAAACCTATATATGTGCATTTCATCCCTAAAAAAAAAAAATCAATGTGTAGGTCCCTTGTTTTGTTCTATCCTGCCTTATGGAGTCTATAAGAGAGGACCGAATTTTATTTTTTAATCATCTTATTGAGGGCTCTTACAGCTCTTATCATCATCCACTGTGTCAAGCACATTTGTACATATGCTGCCATCATTATTTTTAAAACATTTTTTTCTACTTGATCCCTTGCTATCAACTCATTTTACCCCTCCCACACCCTCTTTTCCTCATGATCCTTTGATATATAATTTTTTTTTTTTTTTATGTCTTACACCGACCACTGACTTCCTTCACTTACTTTTCTGTTGCCCTGGGTGTGGGGTCGGGTTATACATCGATCATTGTGATCTATTCCCCCTTTCTGCCCCCCACCCCCTTCCTCTCCTGGTATTGCTGCTCTCAATATTGGTCCGGAGGAGTTTATATGTCCTGCATTTCCTGTGTTGCGAGCTCTTGTCTGTACCAGTGTACATGCTCTGATCTCGCCAGATTTGTAAGGAATTTAAAACTCGCCTGTAATCCTCTCCCACTTTATTGACACCCATAATTTCTGATATTAGTAACAGCAGTTCCATTTTTTTTTCCTAAGGAAACCTGGTGGCACAGTGATGAAAGCACTTGGCTGCAAAGAGACAGATTATTGATTTGGACACACCAACAACTCTGGGGGAGATGGGAAGATGTGGCAGTTTGGGTCCTGCGAAGATGGACAGTTTTGAAAACCCAGTGGAGCAGCCCTATGTGCCCCACAGAGTCACTGTGGGTCAGTGACTCAGCAGCAGAGGGCTGGTCTGTTTGCTTTGGTTGTTATTGCACCGTGGTCCCAGCTTCACCCTCGTCATCAGACACAGTTCATGTTCCTGGCATGACTGAGGAGCTTGACCGTGAGCCCTGTCCTCAGCTCCTGGCTTGTTTATGAGCCCACTGCCCAGCGACTTCACATGACTTTGTGGCAGCCATGCAAAGACAGCTCGTGGGAGCCTATTCCTACTTTCTCTTGGCCAAGTGGGCCTATTTTAGGGTGTCTCAAGACTAAATAATCTCAGAAGAAATTGCTGTTTTTGTTTTTACCTCTTTCCCTTCTCTCCCCTCTTTTTTGGGTAAGGAGGGGGATGTAGACAAATGTAGATTGCATAAATTTTTAAAAAATCCCCCTCATTTTGAAATTTGCCTGAGTTTGCTATGTATATTGTACTGGGGAAGACAGTTCTGTTCACCCCACCCCCAGCTGTCTGCTTATCTTTAAGAAGTAAACATATTTATTTAATTTTTGGCATCACTGCCCTCTGGTGGTCATGGGAGCTACCCAGCCTTGCTCCTGGAGAGCTGCTGCTGGATTTGAACCGCCAAGCCCATGGGCCGCAGTCCCGCATGCAACCACTATGACATCAGGGCTTAGCCCCAAAGTAAACATCTTTGATAAGTACTTCTGTTCTTTAGAATTCCAATTATTGCATTACAATAACATTAATTGTCGACAAATTGGCAATCTCCTAAACGCCAATCCATAGTTTCAAGGGCTTTCTGACCCATCACCCCCCTTAAATCTTGACCTTTCTCTCCACCATCTTCCAGAGTTATTCCTGTCTTAAAGCAGCGTCATAGCTTTCTCTCCTTGTCCTTACAAGACCAAGTCTGAGCTCCTGATTGTGCCATGCCAGACTCTTTCTGATTTGACCCTGACCTGGCTTGTCACCCAGTTGGGCCTCAAGTATCAGTTGTGCCAGGCATCAAACTCTGCAGTCGGCTGTAATAAAATGCTCAGCCCCTCCCTGTTCATCATGCCAGCCTCCTTCCTCCTTTCAGATGCCGCTAGCATTTCCTTCCTCTAGGAAACTTTTCTTGATAACTCCCTACTGGCTCCTCCTCTGGCTTTCCTCATGCTCTGGCTGTCAGTAACATGATTACTTTGACTGAACTCCACAACCAGACTGAGTCAATTCCTGCATTCCTCTATGTAGTGTTGTTGTACCTCCTGGAACGTAGTTTTTTTTTTTAAAAAAAAAAACCCAACAAACAAAACAAATTCACTACCATTGGATCAGTGGTAACTCCCTGTGGGTTTCCAAGACTGTTAACTGTTTCCAGGAGTAAAAGTCCAGTCTTTCTCCAGTGCAGCTGCTGGGTTTCAAACTGTCAGAAACGCATAACCCCTACACTATCAGGGCTCTTGAAATAGAATTAAGTACTCACTAAAGGCTTGATGAACTGAGTGGGTTATTATTATTTAAAGTCAACTTATAGGGTTAGATAACTTGAAAAATATCCGTATTTTTCTCTTTTAATGATTGATGGCTAATCTCTTATCTCCTTACCGTTCTTTTTCTTGTTTGCTGACATTGGAATTAACCATTATATCAACTCACTGGATCAGTACTTGCCCACATTGTATGAGCCATTATTTGTTTGTTAGTTCTCGCCCCCCTTCTTTTAAAACGTGGCCTCATTTACTTTGGTAGGTAACTGAAAGTGAAGCCCAAACTAAACCCACTGCCACTGAGTCAATATGGACTCGCAGCAACCCTGCATGGGTTTTCTGAGCCTGTAGGCCCCTGTGGACACAGTCTCATCGCTTGTCCTCCAGTGACTGGTACATTTGATCCCCTGATCTCGTGGTTTGTAGTTCAACCGACGCTGGATCCACAGTGACACTGAGCTTTCTCTACTTAAACTGAGACTCACTGGTGGTGCAGCCTAAAACGACTCCTGGAGGGTTCTGAGTGCAACCCTTTGCAGTCATAGGAAGCCTTAATTTGGCAGGTGCTCTCCTTATGACTTTACAAATTAAAATACAATGTGACCCGACCGTCTTACTTTGTGCCTGATGAAAGGAGAACTCAGTGCTGCTAAATGACCTTGAGAAGTCTTGAGGTCCGGGGGCTGCAAGCTTCTGTTAGGACTCATTCTTCCTAACCACAGCTTCCCCTCACACCTGGATCATGTTCACAGCAAAGAAATCATCTCATCCATGAAGTTTTTTTTAAAAACTAGTGTAAAAAATCTTGTTAACATGTTTTGTACTTGATATATACTTTTTTTTTTGGTGGGGGGGGGGCAGCCAGCAAAAAACCTAGGCAAAATAGATAAGTGACATCTTTTAATTATAGAAAGAAAATCACCTCTACTAAGCTGTGGAAGAAATTTCATTTCGTAAACACTTTTCTGAGGATGAATTGTAATGCTCGCGAAAATTCTAGTCAATATTCTCCTCTTAGAGGTCTGGTTTTGAACTTTGGAATTGTCAGTATTAAACTTCAAATGGTAGTGTAGGATTTGCTTACAATAGAAGGCAAAGAAATGCTGGAAGTTGCTAATCTAGAGACTGTTACTAAAACCAAAATTCTCTCCCCTCTGGAAAAGCCAAAACCACTATCAGCACCACCACGCCGGCCCATGGGCCGTGAGTACAGCAGGGGCTTGCAGCAGTTTGTCCTGGAAGCTCCCTGCTCTCACGAGCTTTCTGCTTTCCAAATCAGGATAACCATAGAAATAGCGGGGCTCAACTTTCCCTGTAAAATAAAATTTTAAAACAAAAGTGGTATTATTTGGAAATTTAGCTTCTCTGTGGAGTTGAATGGAAACGTAGAAATGTATCCTTTATGCAGAGCCCAGTGAAAATGTAATTGTCTCAAGTGATTGGCAGCTGAGAGAGAAAATCTAAAAAACATGGAGAAAGTAGCAGCTGGCTGTCACCTGATCCAGTCTAAGTTGTCTATGTTCTGCCGGTGGGTGGTCAAAGCTACAGGAAGAAAAATGGCGGAGCAGTTGCCTTGGGTTTTGACAGTCTTGTTGAGCTGACTGACTGTTCTGTCCGTTTTCCGTTCCTCAGTGAAGTGTTTTAGTGACAGCAGTGATTTATCAGTTTCTTTCCTCGAGCGCTCAGTCAACTCAAGACTCCATCCCACCTTTTCGAGGGGAAAAATCTTGTGTGTCTTTCTTTCTGCAGTAATGATCTCTACTCACCCTTTCCACCATGATTCACTGTGCCCCTTCCCTCCTCCTTAGGCAGTCCCAGACAGTGTTTGCTTTTCTTGTGCATGTTACATATATGTAGGAAGGCAGGCAAACCTGCCAGACACCCTGCAATCGGAGGAGGTTTCCGTTAGCAGAAATCATCATGGTACCAATGCTCCGTGTATACGAACGGCACTGCTGTTTGAATCAACCTCGTTTTCTGTTGCAGATTGCCAGCAAGCTTTCCTGAATTGCAGAATTTAACATGTCTATCTGTAAACGACATCTCCCTGCAGTCGCTGCCTGAAAACATTGGCAAGTAAGTTCTCACATGAAGCTGTGTGTTGTCAGAGCAAAAGGAAACCCCTGTCTTCACCTTCGCCCTCCTTCCCCTTTTATGCTCAGTTTTCTGTACACGAAGTCTGCCACCTGACCTTTAACACTACCTTCCAGAAAGAAAATACTGCAGCCTCCTCTGTTTTCTGCTTAGGTTTTAATGGTTAACGAGAACACTGCCATTTGTTACTAGTGAAAACCATAATTTGTTTGGACACCTTTTTTAAATGGATGGATTCCAAAGTAGTTAATTTAAGCAAAGTAGCATGTGTCATGTAGGTGGTTAGTAAATACTTTCACTTTATGCAAGGACCCCTCTCGGCAGTTTTGAGTCAGCCCTGGCTGGAAGAGAGCCAGCAAACTCATCAGTTTAAGTCTGCAGTCATATACAAGTTGTCTGGGAGCCTAGACCTGAGACTACAGAATGAGTGAGAGGGGGGCATTTGGAAAGCAAAAGGTGGGGTGGTGGAGTGTTGAGTTAACTTGGGAGAGGCGCAACATTGGCACGTTGCTTCCTTGCAGGTTTAGAGGTCAGGGGGACATAGGCAATAGCAAGAAATAAGATGCTCTGGTGGAAACCTGTGCTAGCAGATGGATACAGGTTCTGCTGCCCTCAGATAAATGAACTGCATGACACTGACAGCCTTTCCCCATCTCGGCAGCATATAGAGGGCCCTGCAGGCTGAGCACACACACTTAGACCTACCAGAAATGAAAGTCTGACCTGGCCACCTTCACCTGGTAAACCATTGTTCCCTATCTCACCAAGGACCTGCCTGGTGCTTATCTGTCCTGCCTGCATTCTAAGACAAAGTAGAAACATGGTTTTTGAGAGCCAAAAATCAGTGTCTAATGCAGACATCTTACTGGACAGCCATCTAGTCTGCAAAGTTTCCATTTCCAGAGGTCTTTGGTGGAGGGGTGTGTGGAGTGGGGGTGGGGTAGTGGCGGGGGGTCTTTGAAGTCTCTGGATGGTGCAAATAGTACATACTCAACCACTAGCCTAAGAAGTTGGAGGTTTGAACCCACGCAATGGAAGAAAGGCCTAGTGGTCTGCCAATAAAAAGGATTGCCTTTCTTCCCTTGGGTGACTTCAAACCTCTAACCTCTTAGGCTAGGGGTTGAGTACGTACTATTTACACCATCCCAAAGATCTACATTTAATGCTCTTCCTTGGGTATGAACAACAGAAAAGTGGGTGAAGGGAGACATCACACAGTGTAAGATATGAAAAAATAATAATTTAGAAAGTATCAAGGGTTCATGAAGGTGGAGGGAGCAGGGAGAGAGGGGAAAAATGAGGAGCCTATGCCAAGGGCTTATACAGAAAGCAAATGTTTTGAGAATGATGAGGGCAACAAATGTACAAATGTGCTTGACATACAATGAATGTATGTATGGATTGTGATGAGTTGCATGAGCCCCCAATAAAATGATTAAAAAAAAAAAAAAGAAAATGGCATTTTACCTAGTTTTATCAGGTAGAAATAAAGTCTCATCGGAAGGCAAAAAAAAAAAAAAAAGAAGAAGAAGAAATAAATAAAAAGGACTGCCATGTGAGCTCCGTGGAACACATTTGTCCTCTAATACACGAGAATTGGAATTGGCTTGACAAGCCTTGGGCCTGGGTTTCTGTTTTTTTGTTTTGAGTGGTTCTGACATCTCACCTGTTTGGTTGTTAGCTGAGATTTTTGTGCCTCAGAAGAACACTGCCCCACTGCCCCTAAGTCATACATTGAAAACCTCAAGCTCAGTCTGCTCTGACACACCGGGAGTCTCCGGGAGTCCGAGCTGAATCAGCAGCAGCGGTGGTCTTCAGGGGATTTTACCAGCTAAGCCCTAAGCCCATTGGCTGACCCTCAGTGTTCTTGGGGTGCCCACTGCTGTGTCGACACCGTGCTGGGAGAACTGCAGGATCAAGAAGGATGCCTCCAGCCCAAGTTCTCACGAGGTGAAGGACACAGAATCTCCCAGCACAGCCTGTATTTATAATGTTGCTTGGAGTGCATGTTCTGCACTGTCGTGCACTTAGTTCATTTTTGCTTCATCAAATTCCATGCACGTCTAGTTAAAAAAAAAAACCGCGAAAACTTTGAATATAGCAGTCTATAAAGCAATATTTTGATGTTTTCTCCCTGTTCCCCATTTACTCAGCATCCCCTCTCATTCTTTGTCACTGCACAGTTGAGCTCCCCTGCTCCTCTCCAATTCCTGCTCTCCCCTGGTTCCCCCCCCCTCCACCTCTTTAAGCAGTTTAATGCTTGGTAGGTAATTTGTTCTTACACCAGTTGTGTTAATTTGGCTAAATTATGGAAGCAAATCCACAGAAACTCATGTATATAGGAGAGAGTTTTATATAGAGAGTAAGTGCACATTAAGAAAGCATCCCAACCCAGCGTTGTCCAAGGCCATAAGTCCAACACTAGCTCATAAGTCCAACACCCATCTCCAAAGCCCTCCTCAATCGCACAAAATACACAATGATGCCGACTATAGGAGGGAAAGGAATCAGTGAGCGTGTCAGCACCTCAGCGCTGGCAGGGGTCCACACGCACATGCTCCAGCACTAGGGCTGCATCAGGACAGGGCCATGCGGCTTCTCCGCAGGGACGTCTCCCAGGAAGTGAGCCTTGCCAGCAGAAGCAGGGAACTGCCTAAGGCAGCTGCACCCTGGTCCGACCATCAGAGAGCAAAGACACCTGAGAACTAGAAAGACAAGGCTCACCGAGCCATTTAGCTTGCCACCTTCAATTAATCCCACATGTGTTTATTGGCCAGGTGGGCACAATGAGTCTTAACTCTCAAGCGTTTAAGACCCACACCACTGCTTTTTATTGAAAAGTGTTATTTAAAAAATACTTTAGAATAAATTCCAGTTTTTCTTATCCCATCTTTCTGTTTATGTCTGTACATGCACACAGATGTAAGATTTATGTATTTGCACTTCTATCCATTGTAAGGGTTGTGGCTTTTTCTTGTCCCTTGAATTTAGTCAGCTTGCATTAAAACTATCACAACATTAAGTTTACTCTTGTTGGTTTCCCCCCTGCAAAAAAATGCCACTTGGAGTTTTGGTCATTGGTAGTCTGGAAAATAAAAATATGAGACCACATTAGTGGAATTAATTCTTAGGAAGTCTGTATTGGGAATTAAATGAGAAAAAGGGAATTTCCGATATCTTCCTGTTACTCAGTGTCTTACCAAAGCAGGAGCCATCTTGATTTCTCTCCTTGATGTTAAGATTTAGTAAAAGGTTGTGAAAGACACTCAAGAATGAATGAACTCCTTGGAGAAGATTGGGCCCTGTGTCTTATGCCATGCTGCGGCATCGATGCCGACTCACAGTGACCCTGTAGACAGTGCAGCGGAGAACTGCTTCTGAGGCTGTCTGAGACTGACTATAAGTCTTTATGGGAACAGTCAATCACATCCTTTTCCTTTGGGTCATCTGGCAGGTTAAAATTGTCCATCTTTCAGGTTGCAACCCCATGCTTAACCCCAGCACCACCAGGATGCCTATCTGGTCTATTAGACCATGCCAAAAAAGGCACTTGAAATGGTTGAAATAGCAATTATTGAGGAAAACTTAGGTATGAATGAGCATACTATATTTTAAACAAATCATTCTGTGAAACTTGTGAAATATGCTTTTCTCACTGAAAGGATTCGACTTTCAAAGGGTTCCTAAAGAACCATTTATTTAGAGTATTTAATGAATTCAGTTCACGAAGTATTTAGCAACCAACCCAAAATCATAGTTGTAGCATGATCTTGAACACAAGGAATACCTATTTCATATTCTTTTTAAAAATCTCCAGAGGAGGGCTGAGCCCCGGTGGCGTAGTGGTTGTGCGCGGAACTGCGGCCCACTGGGATGGAGGTTCAATTCCAGCAGTGGAGCTGGGCCTCCCACTCCCACCACTGGCGAGCAGTGATGCCCCAAAAAAAACTAAAAAAAAAAAAAAAAATCTCCAGAGGACATGAATTGAGCCGTTAGGGTAGTGATCCTCTCTGTTCTGTGTGTGGCTACTCCAGTGGAATTTCTCCACGGATGAAGCTTGGTTCTGCTCGAACGAGTGCACCATGCTAGCGGCAGCCTTTGGAACGTTGGGGAAAGCAGCCCTGGTGAGGAACCTGGAATTCCTGTGAAAGGTCGGGGTTTCCCAAGGACCTAGGTGCCCCTCTTGTGGACAGGAGAATCCAGATCCTCTACCTAAGTGGACTGAGTGACTGAATCCAGACAGAGCCTCTGTGGAATACAGGCTTAGCAGTTAGCTTCCACAAAGATCATCAGACCCCCTTTCCTCCTAAATGAATGAATAAATAAATAATTGAATTGGTTACAACTCATAGTGAGCCTATATAGGGTTATGAGATTGTACATCTGTCAGCTTCAAATCTTTCTCTGGAAAAGCAGCAGATGCATTTGAACATTTACCTTGCTCTGCTTAACCCCCAAAATAGAGTAAATTGTGCAAATGGTGTGTAAAATAGTACTTTATGGTTTCATTTAACCTTAGAAAGTTTGTTTTCGTCATTTACTTGCTTTTTATTAAAAAAATTTTTGGTTCTTGATACGTGGAATGCCTACTGCATTTTAAATTTAAAATATTCTGTGCTTCCCATCTGAGCCTCTCTGAGTACCTCAATGCAGTGGCCACACATTGGGTGCTACCCACATTGGGCCCTAGGGGGCACTGTTGGGACTAATTGGCTGTGCTCAAAATGGCCTTCTGATGCATAGAGAGAAACGGGTGCTTTTTCACATGAAAAATCTAAACACTGTGAGAAGGGCTGTCTCTCTTGCCCTCTGTCACCTATGACCACTGGGGAGGGCTCTGGAGAAAGTTTTGCGCATGCTCATAATCCAGAGGGGTCTGCACGTTTCTTTCTTGTGTGTTTGGTGCACGACTCATGTTCATGGGCTACATGGCAGGGTATTACCAGTATGGTTGATGTAGTGAAGCAAGCCTTTTACTATGTGGGAGCATCTTTGTATTGCTTTGTAATGAGATGAGAGCTGATCATGGACCTTTCTTGAAGGAGTGCCTGTCTCATACAGGATCACATCTCTTTATTTGACGAATAGCTTAGTGACCCAGTTCTGCTTTTCCTTTCTGTGATAGATCCAAGTACATCAGTGTACATGGCACAGACCTTCAGAATAATACACATAAAAACAACCCCCCTCGTTGCTCTTGAATGAATTCTTACTACTGATGTCACCACTTGTCTCAAAGTAGCACTGGGCTCCCCAGGGACCCCACAGCTGGGATCTTTTGTAAGCAGATCACCAGGTCTTTCTTCCTCGCTGCCTCTGGGCAATGTTCAAAGCAGCAGCAGTTCGGTTTGCTGCGTGCTTAATGTTTGCACTAGCCAGGAACTCCTCTTCAAAGTACAGGTGCTTTGTTAGCAATGAGTGACAAGCTAACTCAGCTTCAGTGGATTTTCTTGTAAACTTTTTATTTTGGGGATTAGAAACATAAAAATGTGCTATCTCTTGGTTGGTTTTCATGAACAATTAATGTTAGGGAAAATGGTCTTTTAAAAGCAAAACGTCAACATAGTCCCTTTCAAAATCAAAAGAAATTTAGAGGTTACTAGTAATTATTAAAAGATATAAGTCATAAGATTTAAAAAACAATAAAGCATTTTCAATCTCATTGGTTTCATTAATGGGAATAAAAACTTTTTACACTTTTAGTGAAAAATTTAAAAGGTATTTTCTTAATATTTTCTTTTTAACTATATAAGCTGACTTCAAAAAAGTTCATGGAAAAATTCTACTCTCTTTTAATTCTATTTTTACATGAAAATTTGAAAACCTTTATATTCTGTAACGTAAAAGTATTGCTATGTAATACACCTGTATGAATATTTTAAAAATCAATCTCCCCCAGCTGCTCTGAAAGGAATCACAATAAAAGATCCTGCAGAGAGAGGGATGAAATAGTGGAACAGAACTCAAAATCATTAAAGTAATTGGATAGAGTTGTCTGGAACCCTCAAGTCTATGGCTCCTCCTCACCCTTCAGGTCTGGAATAGAACTCATTCTTCCACTAAACAATAGGCAGGACTATACAGGGAACAATATCACTAGTGAGGTACACACACCTTAGAAGAATCAGCTACTTGAGGTCAAGGCAACAGCATTTGCCCAAGGACCACATTCAAAAGGAACTAAGAAGAGGTGCGGAGGTGGGAAACAAAGAGAGGGAGCATTGTACCAGGCAAGGTCAACTACACCACTGTATTAATAAATATAGCCTTTATTAATCAGATGAACCAAGAGTAGGCTCCTGGAAACCTCAATCCAGAGCAAAGAAATCATGAATTTTATAGTTCAAAGTATTGAGCTGGCTTAAGGGGAAGGGTATTTTAGCAGTTATATTCTTATCAGATTGGCAGGGTAATGGGGAACAGCACAGGTGCAGGTACCAATTCAAGGTCTTACAAGATAGTGCACATTTCTTGCTAATTTGACAGGAAAAAATTGGATGTGTCTCAGAAGAGTCAAGGTCTTGTTTGGAGAACTGGGAAAGGGAAGAGGAGAAGTGGGGCTAACTGCTAGCAGGGGTTAAAGGCAGTATGAAACAGAATGGAGTTCATGCTAAGCTAGGTTGCTGCAGGAGCAAGCATCAAGGGGATTGTTGCATCAAGGGGATTGCAGCGCATGAGTTGACACATTTCATGAATTACATAATCTACTCAGTAAACTTTCATCTCATTCACAAAATGAAAAAGAATTCTGTGTTAGTCCGGGTTGACTGGAGAAACAAATTCATAGACCCTCATATAAGACAGAGCTTTATATAAAATAGCAGTTGTACGTTGAGAAAGCATCATAGCCCAGTCCAGATTGAGTCCATAAGACCGAAATTAGCCCTTATATCTGATACCAGTCCATAAATTCCTCTTCAGATTCAAACAACACATGCAGTGTACCGAATGTAGGAAGATCACAGGTGAGTGGATAGAAGGTCTTGTGGATCCAGTGGCTGTGGAAGTATCTCAGCACGGGCGTGGGTCTCCATGTATCTCCTCCAGCTCCTAAGTGTCTCAACAGCAGAAAAGGAAAGGCAGACTGCGTCTGGCCTCCAGTGAGCTATTTATGTCCATTAAGTTTCCAAATGAGGCCATCAAACTGCAGTCTGATTGGCAGGCTAGACTCCACCCCTTCGCTCAAGTTGGCAAGAGATTATAGAACTGCCATATTCTGTCTAAGAAGTATGAGGATATACTTAAAAATTGTTTGAAGATATAGAATAGGATGTTTGAAGTCAGGTAGACATGAGAATTGGGGATTCTCTCTGCATTGTGGGCCAGCCCCCTTGGTGGTTCAAGCAAGATCTCTCCAGGGCTTTGTGGAAAGTGAGCATGGGGTAGTTCTTTAATGGATGAACTCTGTTGTCATTACAGCTTGGTTTTACCTCTAGTTAAAGTTTTGGTAATAGGGTTGCATATGGTAGCTGCATTAAATATCTGTCACAAAATCTTTTCAAGTTGAAATTTGGGCACAATATTATTTTAGAACATTGATTTTGACATTCAGGGGTACTCATGCATTTTAACAGCATGTCCACTGTGATCTTGAATCCACCAAGCTCTACTCAAATGAAACAAGAAGCTTCAGAGTTTTTCTTGAGTGTGAACATCATTGTAAGAGATAACTTTGATCTATTTCTCTATCTTTACATTATTATCTTTGCATATGTGAAATCTATGAACATGTATTTATATGTTAAGTAGTAAGCAGATGAACATTGGGCCTCTACTCCCTCAATGCAAGAACACTTTGTTCTAACAACCTGGCATTCCATGATGCTTGCCTTCCTTACAAATTTGCTGAAGACAAAATCGGTGCATAAGCAAATGTAAAGAAAGCTGGTGCCTGGCTATCAAAAAGATATACCATCTGGGGTCTGAAAGGCTTGAAGATAAACAAGAGGCCTTCTAGCTCAGAAGCAACAAAGTGCAATAGAAGAAACACACCAGTCTGTGTGATCATGAGGTGTTGATGGGATCAGGTATCAGGCATCAAAAATCGAGAACAAAAAATCATGTCAATGCATGATAAGAGGGAGAGTGTGGAGACCTAAAACCATTGTAGACACTTGGACATCCCCTCACAGAAGGGTCACAAGGAAGAGACACGCCAATCAGGGTACAGTATTGCACCAAGGAAACATAGAACTTTCCTCTAGTTCTTTAATGCTCCCCCTCACCCCGACTATCATGACTGCATGACTATCTACCGTACAAATGTGGCTAGACCAGAGTATGTACATGGGTACATATAAGCCCTGCCCTGCCCTATATCAAGTGCGATGAGCACTTGAGTCCTTTGTAGACGAGGTGTAGTTCAGTTTGTTTAATTGTGCGCTTATAATTGGTGTGTGTGCCTGGATCACCTAGTAACCCTACGAAGGTAGGGATCTCAGCTCTTAAACCCATCGTGCTTGTCCCCAGCTGGAAATCACAGGTAAGCCGTCAGAGGCAACACTGACTTGGGCTTACTTAGCACTTGGGAGGGGCTATGTGCTGGACCACATTAGCCTCCCCCCGCACAGCCACTCTGGGGACTTGATGCTCTGCATTCTGTTTCAAAAAGAAGTTGTGAAAAAGAAATAGCGGTGAGAAGTGCTGCTTCATGGCTCCACACCACCCCATGAGGAGTCAGGGTTGCCCATCCTGCAGCCTCTTATCTCCAGGACAGGGAGCCACGAGAGAGTGTTCATTCATTTATGGAATCCTAAATACCTATTGTCAGGGAAACATTGCCTCACTAAAAGAATGGGTAAGCATCTTCCTTTTTAATAACAGCTCTGACATTTATCACATTTCCTTTTCTGCCTTTGTTGCCATAAAGCTTAGAGCTAATCCCGATGCTCAGTGCGGGGGTAGCTGTCTTAATTCCCATGCTGTGGAGGAAATGAAGGAATCGCGGGGAGAGGTGGTGCTGACATTTGCAGCGGGGCAGGCACCCCGGAAGGAAGGAGCGCACACTGCCTTCTAACAGCTCCTTTGCTCCCAGGGCCAGTGTTCACCCTCCTGGTCGACATATGCTTCCCTGCAAGGTGAGGTCCAGGTTTGTCAGGCAGACAGCAGATGTGGAGTGTGAACTGAGCCTTTTCCCTAAACTGCTGCATTTTGGAGGACTTAGTTTTGTTTTTACTAAATTCCGGCTCTGACGGATCACTCCAATTCATTCCTCTCGTTCATCCTCCCACTTTTCTACATCACTTTTCTACACTTTTTGCACATTTTCACCTTTTTTTTTTTTTTTGAGGCCTTTTTAAATCTCTTTAAAACACTGGAGAAAGTTAAGTAAGTTAGAAATGTCACTGGAGATGCAGTTAGCCAGAAAGAGAGGTGTGCAGAGGAGGTCTTAGAGAATACACATCTAGATCTTGAGTAAGGTTTTATTTATTTATTTTTAAATACAATCTGAATTTGAAAAACAATTTTTTTAAGATGTGTCCTTGAAAACTACACTGTGAACAATAGCCGTTTACTCTCAGAGACACAGGGAAGAGTTCATTGGTGAAGCCAGAAAAGACCGGTTTCAAATGTTGATACAATATTTGACTGCACTTGCCTTCCGACAGAGTGAAAGTATTTTTCTCCAGGTCAATTGTATCAGTTAATACACAAGTCAGTCATGCACAGGAAAACGATTTTTTTGTTTTTTGTTTTTGTCTTAAAAAGTAGGCTAGCCCACAGAATGTATATAAAGAATCCCAGAGGGCCCCATGAAAAACTATTAGAGCTAGTACATGGATTCATAAAAGCTGCTCAGGTACAACAGAAAACCTAACTTGCTGTTAGCAAGCCGTTCTGACTCATGGACGACCTGTAAGACAAAGTGGAGCTCCCACTGGGGGTTTCTGGGACAGTAACTGTGCTGGAGTGGAAAGCCTCACCTTTCCCCTGCAGAGAGGCTGGTGGTTTTGAATGGCTAAGTTCATTGTTAGAAGCTCAGTGCGTGACCACTACACGCCCAGGAAGGTCACTTTACTGGTATCAATTTTTGTACACCAGCATTGAACAATTAAATATTGAATTTAAGAAAGCCATTCCATTTAGAATAACATCAAAAATAAAATGCACAGGAATAAATTTAGTAACAAGAAACAATGCATACACAAATAGCCTAACTGAAAGAAAATAATTAAGGCCCAAGTACATGGGGACTTCAAAAATGAAGGACATCTTCTGTTTCTGATAGCAAATAGTACTCTGGTTAAGATGGAAATACACCCTAAATTCATACTCCCTAAACTCAATCCCTGTCAAAATCCCAGCTGGCTCTTGCAGAAATTGTCAAGCTGATCCCAAGATTCATATGGAAATTTGAGGGAGTCAGAATAGCTCTCCCTGCCCCTCTCCACAATCTTTTAAAAGGACCGAGTTTCACATTTTCCAATTTGAGACCTTAACTGCAAATCAATGGCCATATGGTGCTAGAATAAGGATAGACATACAGATCTATGCGCTAGAATTAAAAATCCAGAAATAAATCCTCACGTTTACATTCAGTTGATCTTGACAAGGGTATCAAGTCCATTGAGGAGGAACAAATAATCCTTTTAACTAATGAGAAATGCGTCCTGTCACAATGCTCTCAAAGTCCAAGTAAGAGTTTATGGCAGGACCATGGTCCCTCCAAAGGCTAACGCCTCCTTCCATGCTTCTCCCTGGGTCCCGTGGCTGCCAGCAATCCTGGGTGTACCTTGGCTCTTAGCAGCATCATTCCAGCCTCTACCTTTGTCTTCACTGTCTTTTGTGTGTGTAGGTGTCTTCACATGGCATTCTCCTTTCTGTGTAGGGTCTCTGTGGCGGTTATGTGCTTATGTTAATTTCATGATTAGGTTGTAGGGGTGGAGATAGCCTGTTAATCTGGAGATAGCCCTTGAGTAGCCAATGAGGCCTCTGTGTGGGCATGGCTTGCTTTTGAGACTTCTGGGAAATCTCGCGATATTTCCCTTGTGAAGATAAGAAGCTCTCTCCCAGTTGTTGGGAGTTAGTCTCAGAGACAATTAATCATGGACAAGACAGGATGGCAGCATCTGAGGAGCCGGAGAAGCCACGTGGCTTTTCCCTGATGGAGCCAGACCTCTGAAACTAGAGAGGCCACATGTAGACCTCTGCCGGTGATGTTGCTTCTGCCACCACTGGATGCTGTTGATGGACTCTGATCCCTGGAAGCGAGGAGCCATGGGGAGACCCCTGCCAGCGCTGGGACTCTGCACCCACTGACCTGTGACTTCGTGAGTCGGAAGGAGGCATTATAGACTGGTATCGGGCATATGGGCTAATATTGGACTATGACTTTGAACTGGACTGGGTTGGGATGCTTTCTCAGTGTTCCATTCCTCTTGTCTATAAACCCTTTCCTTATATCCATATGCGTGCCTATGATTTTGTTTCTCTGGTTTACGCAGTCTTCCACAGTCTCCAAATATTGGAGGTGACAGAGTGGGTTATGAATTGGACTGCTAACTAAAAGGTCAGCAGTTCAAATCTACTAGATGCTTTACTAGAGAAAGATGCGGCTTTGAGACGGGGACAGCCCCGTAAAGTCTTGTATTCTTGAAGCCACTTAGGGAGCAGATCTGCTCTGCCCACTAGGGTCACTATGAGTCAGAGTCAACGTGTTGGCTAAGAGTGTTGGAGTACTACAGTCTGACCTCATCTTACCTTGATTGTATCTGCCAAGGCCCTCTTTCTAGACACGTTCTTATTCAAGGGTCTGGGTAGACATGAACTTTGGGAGTTGGGGAGAGAATTTTATAGAACACTATTTAGCAATAAAAAGCAAAAATAATATAGGCCACATTAATCCTTAAAACCTGGTAAGTAAAAGGAAAACAGACCCAAAAGG
The DNA here is from genome assembly GCA_004026705.1 of Nesogale talazaci. Taxonomy (NCBI): domain Eukaryota; kingdom Metazoa; phylum Chordata; class Mammalia; order Afrosoricida; family Tenrecidae; genus Nesogale; species Nesogale talazaci. Next base: position 54,551 of record PVJH01012767.1, read on the forward strand.
GCACTTAATAGTGCTACTTTTTTGTGAGATGCCCTTGGAGACAGAAAGTAGATGAGTGGTTGCTTGGGATTTGGGCCAAGGGGAAAGGGGACAGATGGGAGGAGGATAAGGAATATATATTATATGTGAACTTTCTTTTTGGGGTGATGAAAATTTTGTGGAATGGTCTGACACAAGTTTGGGTCAGAAGACATCACACCCACTGCCGTCAAGAGGGTCCTGACTCTGCAGTTCTATAGCACAGGACCTTAGGTGTTTTCTTCTGTAAAGACTGTAACTTTGCAGGAGTAGAAAACCTTGTCCTACTCCCCAAGCTTATAAAGAAATTGAGAAATAAAAACAAAAAACCTACTGAGTTGTACACTCCAAAAATAGTGAATTTCATTGTCTGTGAATTACATCTTAAAGGGGAACAAAAAGAACCTTCAGCCTGATATTGCTGAAGAATTATTATGTACTTGGGAAACTGATACCCAGTGTACTGCTTCGTACTGGGAAAGCTCTGTAATGTGCTGAGGTGCTTTTACGCCCTGGGTTCCTTAAAGGTCCCAGCAGCCAGAGCATCCAGGCACTTTGATGGGGTGAAGCTGAGAGGGTGAGGGGGGACAAAAATCACAGCAAGGATTTTGTGAAGCCCATCTTCTCTTGTGTTCATTGTTTTCACGAAATTCCCTGTTCTTTGGCATCCAAGAAACTTACCTCTTCAAAAAAAGTAATTAAAAAAAATCAACCTAATTATTTCTATAAACCACCACCACTCTCTATATCATAAAACTGTCTCTACAAACAAGATCCTTTAAAAAGGAAGAATATATGTAATGGCTTATTGCAGTACCCAAAACAGTTGTCAATCAGTAAATGGTGATCTCAATGAACATTTAATTATGGCAACTTGTTAATATGAGTAAGTCAGGGTTCTTGGACAGGTGGAGCTAGAGCATGGGCCTGATGGTCACTTTGCCACCCTTGGGAATGGTGACCTATATTTGAATGGACCTGCCCTTGGTGAGCCCCAAATGTGTGGTGATTTTTTTTTAATTTTCAAGGCCAGGAATATACTATTACATGTTTATTGTTTCAAAGAGAAAATTAAAGATATCCATTTAAAGTTTTCCAGAGCAAAACCACTATTAGAAAACAAGTGGTCAGAAACTAATTAAAACAACCAACTTGATATTGAAAACCATGCAGTATTATGAATATATAAACAAATAGCAATATTATTCATACTGATGAAATATTTTGCCAAAACATTTATAGATTTGTGTTTCAATGGTTCCCATGATGTACTGTTCTTTGCTTTCTTGGAATACTTTGTTTTACTCTTCATTTTCCCAATGTTTTTGATGACCAAAATAAAAAACAAAGAACAGGTAGATTAAAAAGCATTTCTAAAGCATGGGGTGAGAAAATATAAATTCTGGAAAGTAACCACTTCATCCAGCTCTGGTAATAGAGTCCTAAAAATACAGTTGCCCTACATTTTGACTTAGGAAGGAACATCACTTCTGTTCCTGCTGTTGTTAACCACGTAAAACTGTGAGCATGACTGGGCTGAGCAGTCCTTTGTTCTGTTGTACATAGGTAGGACCACTATGAGTTGAAATTCTAACACCCACATACTGGGAAGCCACAACTCAGCTCTCAGTCTATCACATTGTATCATAGAGTATCAGTTTCTCATATTCAAGTTCAACTTGGAGAAAATTAAGACACATCTATGAGGGCCAAATTATGACCTTGAACATATGCTTCTGGAACTTAAAGGTCATTTCGAGAGTAGGTTTAGTGAGGTGATATTAATTAATATCTGAAGACAAGTTGTGGGATGATATCAAGAACATGATGCATGAAGAAAGCAGAGGATCACGAAAAATGCCAAGAAAGAAAAGACCAAATATGGATGTCAGAGGAGACCCTGATACACGCTCTTGAATTTGGGGTAGCTAGAGTCAGTGGAAGAAATGATGAAGTAAAAGCTGAATGGAAGAGTTCAAAGGGTGACTTGATGACAAAAGTACTGAAACATGCAAGGAAATGGAGTTAGAGAACCTGAAGGAAAGAATGCACTCAGCATTTTTCAAGCTGAATGAATGGAAGAAGAAATTCAAGTCTCTAATGGATTCTATGGGTCAGATATTGAATGGCACCGTATACATGGGAAGAATATGGCAAGAATACACAGAGCCCTTCTGTACCACAAAGAATTGGTCAACATTGAATGATTTCAGACAGTAAAGTATGATCAAAATCCAGTAATACTGAAGGAGGAGATTCAAGCTACCCTGAAGACATCGGTGTGCAACAAGGCTCTAGAAATTGAAGGAATGTGAGGGGGTACTGCCCCCCAAACAGACTTTTCCAAAGTTGTGGGGTTTTTTTAATAAAATCTCCAAAGTACTCTCTATTATACTTAGTACATTTGTCAAATCTGCGATTCCACACTTGGGAACATTTTTCAAACTCATCTGTTTGGATGATTGACAGCACCGCCTTCTTTTTTTCTTTACCTCTTCTACTTCTTCAAATCACTGTCTTTTCTTGTCCCTCTGCCTCTTAGAAACAAAAAGAAATTGCACAGAGTGAGGTCATGTGAGTCAGGTGCGTGGGGCAACAGAGGCTTGCTGTTTTTTGCCAACAGTGGTGCACTGAGATGACTGCATGAGGGGGTGCATTGTGGTAGCAAAACCAGTTCCCCATCTACCGCAAACCAGGAATATTTTTGCCACACAGTGTTAAGCATTCTTTTCAGAACCTTTAAATTAGAAAGCTTGATTAACAGTCTGACCTGGTGGAATGAACTCCAAGTGCACTATCCCCCTCACATAAAAAACAAAACAAATAAGCAAGCAAACAAAGAAAAACAAGAGCATTGTCCTGATCTTTGATTTCATATGATGACCTTTTGAGGGGCAAGGTGATAGTGTCTTCCACTGGCTTGATTGATGTTTACTTTCAGGATTGTAATACTAGTGCCTTATCTCATCACCAGTTATGACCTTGGGGGAAAAGTCTGGGTTGCTTTGAAGCTGTTCTTTCAAAAGACAACATGTTTCCACTTGATGCTGTTTTTGCTGGCCAGTCAGAACCTAAGGTGCAAATTTTGCAATGACCCTTCTCATTCCTAAATATTCCATTAAAACTCACTTAAGTGAGCTCCAAGATAGTCCAGATAACTTCCCCATCGGTCCACCATCAGTTTTTGAGCATAAGTACACAAATTTTGTCAAGATTTTTGTCTATTTGGAAAGTTGATGGACGCCCAGAAAGAATTTTGTCATCAGTTGTTGTTTTGTCTGGCCTATCAAATCAGGAGAAAGCCATTGAGTAGCTGATGAGGCCTCTGTGTGGGCATGGCTTTCACCTGAGACTCCTGGGAAATCTCGCGGTATTTCCCTCGTGAAAATGAGAAACTATCTTCCCCAGTTGTTGGGAGTTAGTTTCAGAGATGATTAATTACAGACAAGACAAGCTGGCAGCGTTCGAGAAGCTGGAGGAGCCGGCGGAGAGACCACACAGCTTTGCTTTGAAGGAGCCAGACCTCTGAAGCTGGGGCAGCTACATGGAGACCTCTGCCAATGATGAGTTGCTTCTGCTGTTGATGGACCCTGAGCCCTGGAGGCGAGGTGCCCTGCCAGCACCAGGATTCTGCACTCACTGACCTGTGACTTCATGAGTCGGAAGAAGACTTTATAGACTGATTTTGGGTATATGGGTTAATACCGAACTTATGACTTTGAACTGGACTGGGCTGGGATGCTTTCTCCATGTCCCATTCCTTTTGTACATAAACCTTTTCCTTAAAGCTATATGCGTGTCTCTGAAACTTGTTCCTCTAGTCTACCCGGACTAACTCACTAACCAACTGACTGGAAGAGATATTCTTGTTTTTAATCCAAAGAAAGGAGACACACAGACACAGAGGTTATTAAACAATATTACTAATATCACATGCAAGTAGAATTTTGCTGAAGATAATTAAAAAATAACCACAGCTGGGAAATGCCAGAAGATCAACTGGATTCAGAAGAGGACAATAGCAATATATTGCTAACACCAGGTGGATCTTTGCTGTAAGAAGAGAGTACCAGAAAGATGCTTCTTAGTATTTCATTGATCATACAAAACCATCTGTCTCAATTAAAAAATGTAGATTAGATTTTGAATATTCTAGATCATTTCATTGTGCTCCTATGAATGTGGTACATATACCAAGATATATTCATATAGTTGCCTGAACAGTAAAAGGGAATCTTACATGCTTTAAAATCAGGACAGGTTTAAAAACCAGGGTTGTACTTTTTGACATATCTGTTCAATCTATATGCTGAACAAATAATCTGAGGAATACTGTACTGGCGGGGATGGGTGTTAAGACTGGAGAAGGCTCTTTAACCCCTTGTGCAGAGGACACAACCTTGTTTGCTGAAAGTGAAGAGCTTGTAAAACACTGATGGTAAAACACTCATGAGGATGGAAGATGACTGGCTTCATCTGGATCATACTTAAACATAAAACAAAGATCTCCACAACTGGACCAATAAGTAGCATCATGATAAAGGAAAAACATTGGTGTTATTAAGGATTTCATTTGACTTTGACATTCCCAGTCAAGGACCATGCAAGCAGTAGCCAAGAAATCCAAAGACATTATTGCAGTAGGCAAATCTTAGGGAAAGACTTTCCAAACTAACACCTGTTCACAGTGTTGGCATGGAGATCACTTGGAGGACGAAGGTACACCTGACCTAAGCCTTGACATTTTCAGATGCCTCCTATTCTCATGTAACTGGATGATAAGTGAGGAGGTCTGAAGAGAAATTGATGAACGTGAATTATATGGTGTTGTTGGAAAATATCGGTGCATTCTGATCACATCTGGCACTTTGCCTTGCTTGAGAGATTTGCCTCTTTTTTTTGTTTGTTTGTTTTTTTTGGGGGGGAGCATTGCCTCACATTTTGTATCTGTACATAAGAGGACTTCTGTAAAAGAAGCGCATGATCATTGTACTTGTTCAAAGACAGATTTGTTTGATCTCCAGTTCTCTATGGTATGATTAATAGTCCTTGCCAACACCGTGCTTCTTATATGCTCCGGTAAGAAAACACATCCTCAGAGATGCACAGGGACAGGTTGACTCCACTCTACAGGGTCACTGAGTCAGAACGGACTCAATGACACAAAGTTTGCTCTGGGTATGCACACCCAGGTCTGTATCTGAGATACACACACATTGACACTTCTCATTTACAACAATAATAAAAAATCCACTCTCTGCCTAGTCTTTATACTTACAGCATAATATCTAAGAGTAATGAATGCCTCGGAATGAGGTGGGAGTAACACTGGCCATGATGATTATGATTGTGTTCCACTCTTGGTGGAACTTGGTTTGGCAGCTATGTCGTGATGTAATTGGGCAGTTTACCGGCTATGGTCCTCCTCCATTTTCTCATAGCCACCTGCCTAGTCTTTAGAACCTAACAACTGCCTGTGTGTATTGCTCTTTGTAGTATACACTGTGTATACTGTGTACATTGCTCTCCTCATATACATGAAATGTTTCTTGTTCACATTAATATATTATCTATTCACAAAATGGAAGTCATTCAGCAGTGAAAGGTAGCAGATCATAATCCTGCCTTTGCAACTTGCCTGAGGCCTTTTCAAGTCTCCTCTTTGTTGCTTAGTTTCCTCATCTAATAAAGTTTATGATTAAGCATTAAGATAATATTTCCCTTTATTATAAGAAGGAATTTTAGAGACCAGTGATTCTCACATTGTCTCTCAAGTTTATAAGTGTGCTGGCGGGGTTCTGCGAGTAGGTCCAAAGAGCTTATGGCCGGGTGGAGAGAGACTTGGCTTCAAATTACTTACTCCACCATTTCTCAGTTGTGTGTTCTTCAGTAGATGCTGATAGGAAGGCAATGATATTGAATAGTTTGTCTTGATGGGGACTAGACCTGGTGCAGTGTTGATGGATACAACAGTCATATCTTGGAGATTTTTCAGTGTAATGTAGACATGACACTTGCATCATTAACATTTGGATAAAGTTTTAAATATTGTGAGCATTAGCATTGTGATAAAGTTTTAGATACAGTGAATCTGAAAGTGGGCACACCCCGATGACAAAGTGAGCAGAGGCGATGGGCACAGGTGTGCCACCAACCTTCAACCTGTTGAAATGCCAGTGTTGGCAGTGAGACATGCCTGTGCCATATTCCCAAAGACCAGGAAGGGAACACATTTAGTTTCTCTTTCATGGTTTGTGTGAATGTGTCCACTCTAATTCTTCAGACGGACCGATCCTATTTTGTGTTAGCTGCTCGTGGAAGTGTCTGAAGAACCGCGGTCTGCAGTGTGCTGGTGGTATTCTTCACGTAGGTTTGTGACCATCCAGGGCCATCCCTGATGAGAACCAAGCATCTGGATTTGTTCTACAATCAGTTAATGATCCTCTAGGGGTGACTGTGAGTTTTAGGTTTATGTGGGAGATGAGAATCTGTGGTCCAAATGTTTCTTTGCTTTTTAATTCCATGACCTCCTGTGAGTCAACATGTAGTAAAAACTGACCAGTGTTATGCACTTGTCACCCACATATGTCTTGGTGCAGGTTTCTGCAGAACCGTGACTGCGGTGGTCTCTCTGCAGACTAGATAGGACACAGGCACAGGGAAGGTTCCTGTGCTTAGGGACCAGGCCCGTCCCAAGGAAATAAGGGGCAGAACCTCTTCCCAGGACACGATGGGAAAATAGATGCTGTTCTAATAACCATGATAGAATTGAATTCATCTTGGGGGAAATTGAGGTGGAGTAATTCAGAATGTGGAATCAAATTGCCCCAGGAGGGCCTGGGCCAAGAATTGGGGCTGAGACTTCGGCCTGTCCTATTCCTGTTGAGGAATGCCACCTTCATCGACGGACCTGTGCAGCCTGATTCTAAGGTCTCTTTCTTTCATTCTCTCTTTCTTTAAGTATACAATAGTGAAAAAGCATTTCCTCAGTAAAACTAATTTTATGTACTTCATCTTTCGTTGATATGTTACTTTTGGACGTCTAAAGATGTGTTTGGTGTGCGGGATCGGTCATCCACACCATCCACGCTTCCCTGACTTTTCCACCACAGCAGGAGTGAAAAGGTTTCATAGTCGGAAGCTTCTACCAGTGCTTTATTGGGGGGTTCCTTACATCTGGGCATGGGTGTGATGCAAGTGGGGAGCAATCCTTGTCCTGCAGGACAGAACAGGTCCCAGTGCCTGTTGGAGTGGGCAGAATGATAAGATTTACATATGCACCACAAATGGTTAAGTGTTTTAAAACTTTAAACTCCATAGAAAGTTCCAGAGCCTTGAGATTGCCAGGTCTGGTCAGGGTAGTTGGGGCAGGGCCTTTGTTATTCGTGGGATTTGAATTGTGACTTTGTTGTAGAGTCCTGGTGACTCAAGTTTGATGCTCAGTGACCCTGTATGACAGAGAAGAATGTCCTGCAGTGTTGTCCTGCCTGTGATCTCAACGGGCCGACACCCAGGCTGGTCCCATGGAGCCATGGGGTGGACTGGAAGAGTCAGCTTTTCAGTTGGCAGCTGAGGTATTAGCCACGTGCTGCCTGACCTGACCTGTTCGCACTGACAGTGATCCGATTCAGCAGTAGAACGGCCCCTTATGGCTCCTGAACTGTGAATCTGTACAGCGCAGGCTGCCTCCTCTCTCTCCCACCAAGCAAATGGTGGATTTGAACTGCCAGCCTTTTGATTAGTGGTCCAGCAGTCAATGACTGAGTGGTCAGGGCTCCTCAAATGACAGAAGGTTCTACCAATATTACAACTCAAATTGCTGGATGTAGGGTATCCTGCTAACCATAACTACCAGACCCCATTGTCTAACTACTAACCCCACTGTGTTGCCATAGTAGCTGCAGGTCTTGGTGCTTAGTGCTGGAAGGCTTCTCCCGGCTCTCCTCTCACCAGACCTGAGTAAAGTTGCTTTTGTCGAAGATGCTTTGACAAGACTTTGTGAGTCAGGCTCTTTAAGCAGAGAACTTTTTACTCCTCTTAGTAGTAGTTGGATGCTCCCAGTTTATCAAAATAGGTGTGAAAATAATGAATGTTGGATAGGAGAAGAAGAATGCCACCACCAATGGTGGTAAAATCTCCAGAGAAAGTTGCCCACTTTTTAACTTCTTTATAAAACTAGCTAAGAAATACCAGAAAAGTTAGAGCTAAGGTAAAACCCCTATTTTTTTTTTTCAAAGAGAGCAACTATTTATTGATTTTTAGAGCAACCATTTATGATAAGGATGAATGCACATGTTGGGCAGAAGTTTACAAGCTAAACAGTCATCTAAAATTGTATTTTATTTAAAGTCGTAAGTCTTCCCATTTGTTCGAATTGCTAAGTCCATCTCACCTCAAACAAGGAAATGACATGTGCTTTCACTGGTGTGG